>VYZQ01012691.1:1444-47889 GCA_013400655.1 Mystacornis crossleyi | reverse complement strand
TGTGTGTGGTGTGTGGTGTTTGTGTGTGTGGTGTTTGTTTGATGGTGAAGATTAGGATTAAACCAATTTTGCCATTTGAAAACTTGGCAAACCTGGAAAATAAAAAAAACTGGTAGTGGTCAAAGCTGATCCATGGGCTATAGTGAGAGGTATTATAATGTATACAGATAAGCAGACAAAGGAGATGTGATTGTAGAGAAAAACAGTAGTCTGTGTCACTAGCTGATATAAATCAGGAAAATTCCATCACCTGTAGTGGAGTAGAACTGTCTAAAAAAGAATTAAAGCTGAAAGTACTGTCAGTCTCAGTTTTTTTGGATTATGAAATACCTGAAATTAGACTCTGTTTGGAATAATATTGGCTACCAACCCACAATTAATTTCCCATAAATTAATTTCCTACAGCTTTTATGTGAATGCTATGAAATTTGATTACATGAACAAGCAGCAATTTGTACTGAAGAGAGAAGCTGAAATTCAGCACAAATGGAGAGGCAGTGTCATTTTGTGACCATGATCATGATTTCTTTTCTTTGGGCCCACAGCTTCGTATTTTTAAAGGACAGGCATCTCTTCCATTGCTCCTACTTCTGACTGTTTCAGCTTATTTTAGTAATTTTGTAGTCTGAATCTGCATCCCAGAAAATTTGAAATGCCTATGCCTTGGCAGGATAAATACATTTTAACATAAGTTGGTTTCTACCATGAGCAACACCCAAACAAGTCTCACACAAACACAGATAAGATTCAGGATTTTAAAAGGAAAAATCCTTAACCTATACTTTTCCAGTTTGCTGTGAAGTATGTAAAAGTCTTCTTGAAAGCTTTTCCCAGGCCTCCTTTTCAGTTATAATTTCAGGTTGGTTTCACATATTAGTAAAATTGGGTTGGCTGTGAAGAGCTTTATGACAAAAGCTATCATTTAGAAGCAAATTAGTGAGAGACTTCTCATTTACTCCTCCTATAAACTTGAGGAACAGTAACAGATTTTCTCAATTACCACCTAGTGACACAAAAATAGACATTTGAGAGACCAAGCTTGCCACAGATGGGCTTGCATTTGCTTTATGGCTCACTTGCTAGTTTCCTTGTGAGAGAGCAAGTTCTCATCCTTTCTGTGCCTCAGGTTCTCCAGCTGGAAAAAGTAAACTAAGAGCACAAACATCATGTGCAGAGCATGATGAAAGTAATGACCAAAAGCATCCTTTCCCAGCTACAGAGAATTGCTTCCTTTTTGGTTTTTTTGTTTTTTTTTTTTTTGTTGTTTTTTTTGTTTGTTTGTTTGTTTGTTTTTGTTTGTTTGTTTGTTTGTTTTTATGCCTATTTACAGTAATAGCTATCTGGAAAACTCCAGAAAGACTGAAGAGCTAGTAAAATAACAATAAGTAACTCAGGGGAATGTCTCTTTCATTCAGACAGATTTAATTTCTTGATTTCAGATTGTAGCTTTTGAGGTGATTTGGCTATTTACTCTAAAACCTTCAGGAAGAAATTTCTCAATTTTATGCCACAGATCCTCAAGGTAAAAGTAACTAAAAGGGTAGACCTTACACTAAGCTATTAAGATTTCATTTTGCTTATATTTGTAGACATGCAAAAAAGAGAATAATTTGAGAATAAACATTAAAATAGAAAAAGCAGCCTGTATCTACAGTTACAGATACACATATATGGCAAGCAACTGTGTAGGAAGGCAAAAATGCACATTATTACATGGTAGTTTTGGGTACTGTCAGTATTAAAACTCTTCTTATGAAAAAGTAACACTTCAGATGTTTATTATTCACTGATACAGCCTTCTGTAAGGGTCAAGTTTGTTGATAGGCCTAAACTATAGATGACATTAGACTACTAGATAAATCACAAACTGTAAGGAAACACCTACTAGAATAATTAAAACAAGAAGCAACAGCTCATTATCAGGATGAATAATATAAATAAAATACTCAGCAAGAGTTCATAATGCCATTTGATATCACAGCTGTCTGTGGAAAGAATTTGAACTTTGAAAATAATTAAAAAACATTAACTAAATAGATCAGATTTGAAGGTATTGTGACCTCTATGTATATTTTATCTGGTATAAATAGAGGACTTTGCTGCAGCAGGAGCATAACAGAACAGCAAACCCACATTATAATGAGGGGACAGGAAAAAGTTTTTTATTAAACACTTGAACCTTCACTTCCCAGCTTTAAGCTTGTATTACTGTTAGCATTTAATTCTCTTTCTTCACTGCTGCATGATTTCTACATGCTTGGGCTCTACATCCTCAAAAAAAAAAAATTGCAAGAACTGAGACTTTCATATATTGAGTTTTCTACTCCTGCACAATTAATAGACTTCGTAGCTGAGATCTCAAGGCATCTTTGGCCTTTTCAGGAGGCTGGATTTCAGCTGTTCATTCACAGTAAGTGGCAATCCATAATCTAATGTGGCATACAAGCAGTAAAGGTCGAGCCATGGTGCAGGTACTCACAATTGAGCCCTAGCTCCAGGCTCCCCTTCAAATGACAACCACTCTACTGGTACAGCTTCATCTGCCACTGGGAGAACTCATCAGCAGGGCTGTGTAGTTCACAGATTCCTCTGTGTGATGGACTAAGATAAAATAATATATTAGTAGTTGCTAACTTGGACACGTTTCAGTAAATCTGGAAATAATATTTACTCCTAATTTCTTCTTCCTCTGTTTTTTTCTCTTACAGCATATCAACCCTTAATTAAAATGTACATCTACTTCTCTTATTATCATTTGTTTATCATCTGAACGTTTTCATACAGGCTTAAACCGAAAAGCAACAATGTTACTGTCTGATATAATCTGAGTGTTAAACACAAAACTACTCCTATGCTGAGTGGTCACATTTCTCTATTCACTCCACATAAAAGGCTGAATTATTACTTTATCATCATTTCAAGGTAAACACAGTGCATTGCTCCTATCTTGGTGCAAGTGGGAGATTTAGAAATTAAGTCAGAGGCTTCCTCTTGCTGTCCCATTTCTTTGGAAGAAACTTCCAGCACTTACTTTCAGCCAGTGCCTACTCCATACCCCACATATTCCCTAACGCCTGAGGGCAATCCTGTAGGTGCAGACTGGATAAAACCCCTCTCTCCTTTCAGTTCCTCTTGTTCACTTCCAATAGGCAGGTGACAAAGCAGTTCTGTGCAGGACTGTGTGATCCAGAACCATGGCCAAGTGCTCCATGAGAAGCCCCTTTTTGAACCAGGGAGACTGCTCCTGTGAGACAAGTTTCACGTTTTCTGTCATGCACATCCCCTGAAGACACTCCAAATGGTCGAAATGTCCATTTCACACCACAAACACAATAGTGTCCCTGAGACAGAGTTACTAACATTTGATATTCCTGAAACAGATGTTCCAATCAGTGGCTCTAAATTACATCCACTTAACAGTTTGGAAAGGACCCATGAAGTACCAGCTAAAAATCTGATTTCTTAAACGGTATTGATTTTTTTTTTCTTTTAGAATCTCCTTCAATTTAGAGGCAGCTTCTTCATTTCCTCCTCTTACATTCAGCAGCTAATTAAAAATTGGTAAGGAAAAAGCTTCACAGTCCTCCTCACCTCTGCCAAATTGCAATAGTCTGTTCCTCCTCTGAAAAAACAGTCTTACAGATGCAGGAGTTAATTCAATACAGCAATTTTTACACCTTTGCAACAAGGATTTTCAACAGAGTTTAGCTCAGTTAGAGATTATTTTAAGCTTACTCAACATAAAATGCTGTAACATTTACTTCAGCCCAGAAAATCAAGCAAATAAAGACAAGAAGAGCCAATATTCCCTAGCTCAAAATCAAATAGGCAAGTGCTTTCACAGTTTCCAAGATCCAAGGGAAGCTCTGTGCCTGTTAAAGTCACTGGCAAAATTCCCATCAAATTCTCTGCAATCAGAATTTCACGCACCTTCCCCAGCTAACTGATCACATTTAATCATAGCATCATAAAAGCCCATGGTGTTTTCCATATGATTCATTCTAACATTCAGCTATTCCTTGAGGCTAACATTCTTTTTAGGATAAATAACCACATTGTTCTTTCCCTTGTTCCAGAAGATTTAATTTTGCTTTTCAGAGCATTTATATTTTAATCAAAAGAAAAACTGCATCTCTGTTTTAGAGAGGAAATGTGTATTTCCTAAACAGGAGGGCCAAATCCTCTGCTCTATACTTTACAGAAACTCAATGAATCAGGCCCACACATTCTTTATTGCTATCTAGCACTATACTGCAATTTAGAGTGAAAACTGCTAACTTCTATCATCAGGTCAATTTATGTATTATCAGACAAAACTGATGTCTACAGTGAATTATGGGTATAAGAGTCATTATCTTCCCAGAGCACCTTGAAAACGAGATGTCTAATCTCAGTAATGTAAGTTTCCTGGTTAAATAAATCCCTTGTGCTTAGTAATTCTATGCATTTATAGAAAAGATGTCACCCCACACACACACACCTCCTTAGACTTTAAAAAACATTTTAAATCCTCAAGGGGATTTGAATCCTCACTAAAAAGAATTGATTTCTGTACTTACTACTTAGTATTCTTAATCACACAGTTCATGCATTTTTGTTATGTAATGGATTGGGAAATTCAAAGAACCTGCCTGTTTTGCAAATATTTAGTTTTCCATCACCCCACTTCCCTTTTACTTTGATGGCTTTTTTTTTAAGTATCAAGATGACAGCACCCTGCTGTAAACAGCTCCAAACATTCAGTGCTGCCCTCTAAATTTGCAGCCACCCAGGCCTGGCGTAAGCAGTTAAAACAGAATTTGGAAAGGCTAGCAGAGGTTTTCCAATCCACTCTGCAAGAAGGATTATCTCTCCACTCTTGCCTATGAAAATTCAGGTTAAGGCCTGTAGTCATCTATTTCTTCCTTGAGAGCGTGATCCAAAGCTAAATGAAGCCAAAAGGAATCCATCTATCGATCTGAGCATTTCTGGCAATTTAATTCCGAGTTCCTCTACCAATTTATATGTTATGTAGGATACAGCCTGAGGACACATCTTTGTCAGCGACAGGACAGTGGGACTGAGTTCACTCTCAGCACATTTGCTGAGAACACCAAGCTGTGTGGAACTGCGAACAGGCTGGAGGGAAGGGATGCCGTTCAGACAGCCCTTGAAAGGCTCGAGAGGTGGGTCTGTGTGAACCACATGAAGTTCAACAAAGCCAAGTGCAAGGTCCTATACCTGGATCAAGGTAATCTCAAACAAAAAGACAGGCTGGGAGGAGAATGGATCCAGAGCGGCCCCGAGGAAAAGGACTTGGGGGTGCTGGTGGGTGAGAGGCTGGACATGCCCCGGCCGTGTGCCCCGGGAGCCCAGAAACCCCCCGTGTGCTGGGCTGCATCCAAAGCCCCGTGGGCAGCAGGGCAGGGAGGGGATTCTGCCCCTCTGCCCCGCTCTGCTGAGACCCCACCTGCAGTGCTGCATCCAGCTCTGGGCTCCCAGCACAGGAAGGACAGGGATCTGTTGGAGCCAGGCCAGAGGAGAACACCAAGGTGATCAGAGGGTTGGAACACCTCTGCTATGACGAAGGGCTGAGAGAATTGGGGTTTTTCTGCCTGGAGAACAAAAAGTTCTGGGGACACCTTAGAGCACCTTCCAGTACCTGAAGGGAGCCTACAAGACAGGCAGAGAGTTTACAAGAGCATGTGGTGACAGGACAATGGGGAATGGCTTCAAACTGACAGAGAGTAGGTTTAGATTAGCTGTTAGGAAGATATCCTTTCCTGTGAGGGTGGTGAGGTCCTGGCACAGGTTTCCCAGAGAAGCTGTGGCTGCCTCATCCTTGGAAGTGTTCAAGGCCAGGCTGGATGGAGCACTGAGCAACCTGGTCTATGGAAGGTGTCCCTGCCCATGTCAGTGGGGTTGGAATGAGACGATCTTTGAGGTCCCTTCCAACCCAAACCACTCTGTGATTCTAGGACAGTCTATCCTAACTTGCCCCCACTCCCTGTGGCCATAGGCACCTATTCCTGTTCCCAAGCACTGCGTTATCTCCAGGACAAACCCACAGATGGCTGCTGACAGCACCACACTCTGAGTGAAACAGGAGCCAGCTGGTTCTCACAGCCCACCCTCCACCCCTACACCTCCATGAGCAGCCTCTCAGCAGAAGGTACTATTTTGTCCATACCACCATATTTTCTCCTGGTTTTGGGGCTGGACCTAGTTCTTAGCCAGACAGTTCAGATTTACATCTGCCTTTATTTGTAGACTCAACACCAAATTAAAAATATTCTTCTGTACTCAGGAATCTTCCCTGACACTCTTTGCCACTCTCTCTCGTACAAATCAGGGGGAACTCACTGGCAGACAGTGAGGCTGCAGGAGCATCTAGAATAAAAAAAAATAAAGCCTAACAATTATGCTGGTGAGCTCCTGGCTCATGTTCTCATTTTCTTACCAGGCTTGTGTGAGACTCCTCTTTTTGGAAATCAAAATTAGGAACTTAGAAGTTCCCCATTTAGTTTTCATTTTCCTAACCCATGGATTCTGAGCTGATTTAGATATGTACCTGCTGCCTGCAACCTGTTCTTTTATATAGCATTCCCAACAAATTCTGCTGTACAAGCACCATATTTTGATCATACTAATTCTAACTTAGATTCAGGGGCCGCATAAAACCATTTTTCTGATAAAAAAGAAATTCTTTTATACAGCCTGAGAAGACCAGCAATCCATACCATTTAAAGAGTACAACAATGCAACAGTTGCTGTTGTGTCAAAAAAAGCTTTTCTCTAACACTCTGCAACATAGATTTCAAACTCTACTTAGTAAAATACAATGTGATTCTAATATTCTAGACCACTTCCGAAGTGTGAGTACCAATGAACCCAGGAAGTACAAAATTTGCTTTAAAGATAATGGTCTAAACAGTTAAGGGCTGCAAATGTAGTCGTGAGCTGGAGTAGACCACATAGAATAGTTCACTCTTCAGCAAGAAATAGATGCTGCCCACAGAGCACTTCTTCCCACCTTGCTGTTTGACACAGCTTAACAGCTCCACACCATTTGGCTGGAGCATTTATATTCTTTGAAGTTGCTCCGGATAGATCCTGAGCTGGTGGATATTAACAAAGCTTCGTATTTCTCATCTGGGCTGTGCCAGCTGATCCAGTGTCCCCGAGCAGTCACACCCGGGTGGCTAATCCTTAGGACAGCGTTATGTTTTAGAGGCAAGGAGACATCAACTGACGCATTGGCAATTTGAGCTGTTTACATCCCTGTGCATGTGATTGCAGAGCCTCCAGCTTGGAGTGTCCTCGTTTCTGACTATCCACGACCCTGCTACGCTGTCTTACTGCCTCTCCATGTGTTATAGCACTTTCCATCACTCCTACAAACATGCTAAGCCATGTGAGAGACAAACTGTATTTGCCTTTTATGGCCCCTTTGAAAAAATGGCATTTCTCATGCCCGATGGCAACTCATGCCTTTATGTACCTCCAAAATATGACCCGTCTCTACCAGCTATCACTGGCTTTTATTAAGGTAATCAAATATGCAGAAGAGGCCAATGTTAAGGGGAAGAAGTTTGTACACTACTGTCAGGACATGTTGTAAGAACAACACATGGTTGGTGTGTTCTAAAACAGTTAGGGAAAACAAAATTTAAATTTGATTATCACATCCCATCAGTAAAAAATTGCATTGGCTACACACTGTCTGCACCAGTCACATTAAACCAGGCTTAAACAGTGGGAACAGTAGATGCCATCTGCAGCCCTAGAATAATCTTGGCAGCACACCAGCACATATTCATTTCTGCGGAGAGCAGCCTTGCTTGCTGTAGCTGAGTCCTCATGGTACCTCAGATGGCCAAATTGTCTCAGAGCTAGTAACTGGATATTATCGCCCATTTAAATCATCCCAGTTAAACAAGATGCTTGGAGTTGGCAGTTCCAGAAACTTTGTAAAGGTTGAGCAGGGTAACCTTTTTTGCCCCCATGCCCTGATTTAGCAGAACATAATTACCTCAGGCAACTGACCAAAAGCCTGTGATGGATAACTTGAAAACTGGAACATATATGGAAAAAAAAAATAGACAAAAAATCCCCAAAACAATACAACCAAAAACCTGCTGCTGAGGAAATGTCAGTGTTTTTCTACTTTAAGTAGAACATAGTCTTTCAACAGGACAATTAACATCATCCTAATAAATCACAGATGGATTGAGAGGGGAGACAGGAGAAAATGCAAGGTAATATTTCTGTGTTTGAATCGGAATTTCTACCTGGATAGGCTAACTTCTTTTAATTTATGAGAGCAAAGGAAAATCAGGACAGTTCTTGAGGAAGACTGGCATCCAGCAATCTGCAAAAGGGGTATGGACAACAGGCACAGTTACAGTTCAAAGGCTTGTACATCAAAGAGTGACCTATTCCCCTGTGACTCTCCCTGCTCTTATTTCACTCAAATTCTTCAAAGTAAGATTCAGTGGAATAGATGACTGTTTTTTTTTATCCTGGATAACCATGGAACAGCCAAGATTTACTCTAACTCTATTGAATCCACATGTAGTTCAAAACCCCATTACCCTAATAACACTGAAAGGAAAACACTTCTGTATGCAGAAAGAAATGATCAAAAGACAGGAATAAACTCCAAACATCCATCAGGAATAGCTTAGTGAATCACGCACATATTGGTTTAGTGCTACAAACCAACAGAAGCAGTTTTACACAGGGTAGTGTCTAGGTGGGACTTCAGAGGTGGCGCTGCTGGCCGTCCCTTCCCACCCTTCATCACAAGCACTCACGTGGTGCCAGTGGTATCAGATCTGAATCTTCACAGTCTTCAGCACAGCTATCCCTCCAGCTTCCCTATGGCAGGGAACATAGCACTACACCAGTGTTGGCATACGGTTGAGTTTATTGTATCACTAAAAACCAAAATCATATGCACGTCACCTAGCGGTCACTGATGAGGGGATGTCTGAAGCCAAAATGCTGGTTTTCAGATCTGCGGTTTCACTTGCTTCCTCACTCTTAAGATGCTTAAAAATACTTGGAAATGTAAAGTCTGACTGTGACAAAAGTCAGATACTGTAGATTTCTTGACAATACTTAGCAGCTAGACAGCTACCCTACATTTAAGCTAAATTAGGATCTATAATTTATGCATTCATGTTCCTATGATACCTCTGCATTGCTTTCTTCAAAGCAACCTTACCCAAGGAAGCTTTGTAGAGAGTAAGGGTAGAGGAGTGGACAGGACTTGCCCTTCCTGCTGCAACCCACCACTCACAGCATCCTTTCTCCCTAGGGTTCAGATTTTCTTCTTGCTTTTTGTTCTCCTCTTCTGTGTGATTTCCCCAATCACCAGGGGACTTTCTCATTCTCCAGAACCTTAAATCAGCAGTTCAGCTTTATACAGATTAATTAGACACCAGTGGAGCTCAGGAGAGGTGCGTAAGTATGTGTAACTGTTTGCGCATGACTCTGGCCTGGTTGCCAGAGCAGTCACTTGACGGAGGATACAACTGGATTCCCCAGCCAGAGCTCAAATAAACATTTAATGCTGAGATCACTGGAGTAGAAATTAAAATTGTTGCAGCAAGTAAAACAGAACGTTTTGGAGGACTGGCTATGTGTGCTCAGGTAAGAAGTCTGCAGAAAACAGAAATCTGAACCACAGGCCAGAGTTGTAAATTTCTGTACGAGCATCCAGCAGAGCTACTTGTTCAGCCTCAGAATGAAACTGCAAAGAGCCTAATTCTGCAGTTAGTTTGTAAACTGTACAGTATATGCAGTACAACTGCCAATCTCTTATTTTCTTTATTACTTCTGTGTGACTTCCTGAGGAACAACGGCTGGCATGCATCTTACTCTGTCATCTCCCTCTGCGCACTGCTTCCTTCCTTCCTCCGATGTCTGGGAATTTCCAGGAGAGAAACGGTGAGGGTGAGGAAGGAGCCATTTCAAAAAGGCAACGGCAAAGCTAAATTCAATGAGCTGATTTTTAGTAGCTTGCTGCTGTGTGTAGCATTAACCTCAGGGAAGTCAGTCCATTTTGTCAACAGTGCCTTGCTGGAAAAACCCAGCTGGATTGAGTGGATACAGGGAATCTTATTTGAAAGAAAATGATGGCACTATGTGAAAATTGAATGGCAGAGTATAAATGTGTGTGCACATATCCTAGGCCAGAACTGGAAATTTTCCTGCTCCTGCTAGTGGTGTCAGCCATAGCCAGTTTTGCTGGGTGTCTCTTTACACTTCCTAAAGGACAGTACATTATTTATCTCACAGACACCAAGCAAGGCCTAATATATTATTAAGGGATTGGGTAGTCAAAAAGAAAAAACAGAGTGTGAGGGCTGAAGTTAAATTTCTGAACATGACTAATAACAATTTCAGTCACTGCTGGAGATGGGATACTCTACTGTTCTTGACCAAACATCTCACTGCAGTGTGTCTGCTTGTGTGGTCTTAAGTACTCCAGAGATGTTTTCCCATTTTCAAATGGTATCCTACATCTCCGTGTTACCTGTAGATTTTATACTAATTATAGTAGCAGAAGATAAAATAAAGTCCAGCCTACAAAAAGCAACTGGGAGGAGAGATAATTAGAACAAAAGCTAGGAGATGAGAAAGAGATCTGTAGCAAGAATTTTCAGTGGAAACTGGGACAAAAATACTGTGTAACAGAGATTCAATGCAGATGTCTGAGAGGTCCAGGCTTTCATGCAGAAATCCTACCGAATTTGACAGAAAGATGTAATGGAAAAAATTTTAATCAACTTCTTACTTTCAGGATTAAATGCATACCCTTGAGGCAGAGAAATCTTTGTGCATATATACACACACACACTGGATTCCATAAACTGGTTTGTGACAACATCTTGAAAACCTGCATGTACAGACCTGCTTTTCACTTTTTTTTTTTTTTAATTAAAATACATGTTAAATCAATGGGCTTCTATTTACAAAATGAATAACTATTCTGCAATGGCATCTTTACAGAAAAACCATGGTACACTTGCCACCTGAGCATTACAATTTTGGACTCGTAGAAACTCAAAAAATCATTGAAAAACTACTGCAGTCATAAAATTCTGCTGAATCCAAGTGTACAGATTAAACAGAAGTGTCTAGAAAAATTGCCAAAGCAAAGCATCCAAGTGAAAACAAACATGAGGGGGATATAATTACAAGGGATAACAAGACTTTGGTTGTAATCTCTTGCATATATTGGTATTATCAGCTGAATCTTTGGATAGGTCTGATCCAAAGGCTGCTAAATGTTAATGAGGGTATTCCTTCTGGTTCCAATAGGTTCTGAACTAAATCCTAAGCCATTTCAGTTGTGTGATGTGAAGTATGGTGTATGAACATAAACCTTGCATGGCATTAAGTATAAAAACCAGTGTCTCATTATTCTTTATTTTTAATGTAGCAAAAATAGCCTTTTTAGAAATAAAGACTCCAGAGAACAAGTTTTTAAGCAGTGCATTTCTTGAGTCCATGCACTTGGACTTTGGCTTAGACATACTATGATCAATATTTCCAGGTGAAGCAATTAATTTCCTCTGTTTGGCAGGTGAACAAAACTCTTGCAATGCAACTTTGACTTTCATTTTAGTTTCAGTCTGTTATTGCCAATGGAAAAAAAAATACTTCCTAGCTTTTCTAATGTATCAGCTGGATAAATTGTTAACACTTAAGAACTCCCCAGGCAGTAATGAATGACACAGTTTTCTGTGTTATCCCTGATAAAGTTTAGGATATGGAAAACAGCTTAATCCTCTTTCTGTACTCTCCCATCTGTGCTTTAGAGCTACCACAGTAAATTACTACATACTGAAGCACTGCTTCAGATGCAATTTCATATTTTCAAAGCTGAGATAATTTTACTCCACAGTGTACTTTTTAATCTTCATTAAAAAAAAGAAGTAAAATGTTTAAGGAAGCCAGGTCAGATAAAACTGTTGTATTTAAGAGATGGATGGTAGTTTTCAGTGAAGTAAACCTTTTATAAAGGTTACAGGGAATACAGAGTTAAGCCAAAAAAATCACTTTGTTTACAGAAAATCTGCAATGTGAAGTGTTAAGATTTAACTCAATTGTAATCTGTTTTTAATTATAAGACAGGAATAGTAGCTGACAAATAGGGCTTGAGGCACTCCTTACTGGACCTTAAACATGCTATTGCCTGTGTCTAATGTCTTTGATCCTGTTTTCATTTTGCAGAATGATTTTTCTTGGTACAGTTTTGCCATTAACCTGCTCAGTCACAGTTAGGGTTCATTTCTTTCTCTGTGAGGAAAGCTTAAGTTTTGTGTTGGATTTCTCCACGTTTTATCAGATGTGCCTTTTGCTGCTGTCTAATCATTAAGGATAAAGGGACTGATTTAGTATCTGTTGGAGTAGATTGACTGACTCAGTTCAGAGGCTGAGCATAAGCAGCTGCTCCAAGAATAGAAGTGAATGCAGTGAGACGTATTTTATAAACTTCTCTATCTTGCATTTTTCAGTATCCACATAAAACCCCACATTCAGTAAAAGTGCAAAAATCCATCAGTCCAGTGTCTTGCTCAGGTCACCTGCTCATGGTTATAGAACAGCTGGTTCATGTTAAACCAAAATTGAGA
The DNA here is from genome assembly GCA_013400655.1 of Mystacornis crossleyi. Taxonomy (NCBI): domain Eukaryota; kingdom Metazoa; phylum Chordata; class Aves; order Passeriformes; family Timaliidae; genus Mystacornis; species Mystacornis crossleyi. Next base: position 35,263 of record VYZQ01012691.1, on the reverse strand, counting down.
TTATACTTGCAGAAAGCAGCTGATACTTTGAAGAATCTGCAGCCACAGTGCAGCATCTAAAGAAGCCAGCCAGCCACAAATCATCAAAACACTCCGACAGAGAAAGAGTTCCTCTGTAACCCTTCCTTTCTTTGGATTTCAAAACAAAATCTTACTACCTCTCCTATGTCCTGGGACTAACCTGAAGAATAGAGGCCATCCCATGTGGTGCCAGCTAAGCAAACATCTGTCACCTTACAACCAGATTATGGCAATCCAGTACTTTCTCTAAAACCTGTCAATTGCTTCTAAGACTAAAAGTTGTCAAACCGGGTTTAATTTCCTAATTCAGGGTGGAGAAAAGGGTCCGTGGATTTTTCTGTGGGGGCAGGAAATCCTGCTCTGCAGATAGCATCCTGCCGACATTGAAACAGAGCCTCTTCCCCCTGCATATGCCCGGAAGAAACTCCTCCTGTTTGTTTTATTTTCTTTAGGCCTTTGCCAAGTGCTGGCTGCGGGGATTGCAAGGGAACAGGGTCACATCTCCATCCCCCAACCCACACACATCTGCTCCTCCAGTGTGGTGTGGGGTGGGTGGTGAGCAAAGAGCACCTGAGTGGGGAAATCAGGATTTGTGCTCGCCAGTGGGAGAAGTGACACATGGAGTCAAAAGCAGCTTGGTAATGGTGAAAAACTACCCATTGTGGCTAAACTGTAGTTGCATATTGTTGAAATAATAGTGAAGTGGCACAGCTATGCTACTGTAAAGATGGAAGTTTAAGAAAGCTCTTGAAAAATAGAAATACCTGAAAATAACGCTTTCATGTGGTCTTATCTTTGCCCCTTTGGGTACCTGGTGTGATGTTATCAATAAAGACAGTAATCCAAGGGATCATGGAGGAGAAGCAGGGACAGGGTCTAAACCCTGCCTCCGGGAGGGAAGAAAAGCTCACTTCAAAGCTGGTGCCTCAAGAGGCAAGAGAATGGGTTACCTTGAGCCCGAGAAGGTCGGGGAATAGAGGGACCTGCTGGCAACATCCTGCCTCCCCCCTGCTTCTCTCCACACCCCGCTCCCAGCGCTTTCCTTGGGAACCCCGACAGCAGCCCCTGGGGTCTGCCTCCCGCACAGCCCCGATGCCCAAGGACAGCATCGGCCCCCTCCCTCCCCCGGGGGGCTCTGGGGAACAGCAGGTGGAACAAAAAAAAGGAGCAGGACCTGGCTAATCTTCTGCAGTTTAACCTGAACATCGGTTCACAAAATTAAACAACAGATGCTTCTCAAGGGCATGACACGTAGAGGCCTCCTTGAAGTAGGGGAACAGCTAAAGCCTTCCAGCTAAGGCTGACAGATTTTCTGATAACAGAAAATGAAGCAGTCTAAAAATATGCTCTTCCAGCTACCCCTACGATCAGTTACAGGTAGATCATAGCATATTCCATAAATGTCAAAGCAAGCTGTCCTGACATCATTAGTCCTTTATTTTAGACACTGATAGAAGGAGATAAGCTAATTATTTATGACTATTCAAAGAAAAAACAAAGCACAGAAGCAGACTGATGTGAAGTCTTAATAACCTGATCCAAAGATAATTCATGGTTTCCAGTCGTTTTTTTTTTGGTTTTTTAAACTTTTTGTGGCTATGATACTTCTTGACTATGTGTTGTTTGTTGTACTGCTGTATGCAGTAATGATTTAGAGATATACAAACAGAAAGCAAGCAGGCTAAAAATTACCTCGTTTTTACAGTTTGCTGATAGAAAAACAGATATACCATACTTGGTATAACAGACATTAAGTTTCATCTTGAGTGCAAATATAGAGCAAGGCATATGGCTTTCTTAATGGAACAGTAAAATGAGTTTGCCTTTTAGTGAATTTGTGTGTAAGCTTGAAAATCATTGTAAACAAGGTAACTGAGATATTTTGGAACTGAGCATTCATATAAACTGCTAATGAAGTAATGCTGGAACTTCTGAAACGTGTGAAGTTACTGCTTGAATAACACTGTGACTCTGCAAACATCACAATATAGGAGAGACATAAATGAAATACTCAGTATCTCCAAAACAAGAAGTATTCACAGTAAGTTGTGGAGCAAACGGATGGAACACTAGTAAACTGCATGATTTAGGCATGAAAGCAGCAGAGGTTTGGGTTACAGGAGGATATATATCTTTGTCAAGCCTTGGGAAGACATTGAAATCCTGCCCAGATTGCAGAGGTCTTCTTAATTATAGAGAACATTAATAATAAACAGCATTTAACTTACGTGTCACTATGTCAACCATCCAAGGGTACCGTATTTCCAAATTTTATAACATTCATGAAACTGTTTACAAGGCAGAGCTGCATTCAGTAGCCATGAGAGAGATTTACCTGGTCTGCCATTATCTGACAGTCAACACCTCTTCACTGGAGCTTGGGATACAGACAACCAGAACCTCACTGTGAAACCAGGGTCTATGAGATGAAAAGCTGAGAGAATGTTTAACAATTGAGTAAAAAGACAAGAAGTTTGTGATAAACCTGTGAAGAGAATCTGGGCTTTCTTAAAGGAATATTTGTGCTTCCTCTCAAAATGCTTTCAAGGAAATACTTCCTAATCAGCTTAGTCATAAGTTATTATTAAGAGCCTTTTTTTCCTCCGTCTGACAAGAAAAAAAAAGCAATTATATGACACAGACGTCACTTACTCTCACGAGTGGGTCTAACAGTGCCAAAATAGTATTACCCATAAAAGACTGTAAGCAGCATTTGAAAATATTTGTGTAATCAGCCAGGGACAGATTACATTCATTCTCACAAAGAACAAGAGCAACAAGAAGGAAGGGGAGGATGGGGGTGTTGGAAGAAGAGGAAGCAAAGGCGAACGTGAGAGAGCTCCATTCGTTCCCTGCCTTGAGTTTCCTTGCAGACACAAGGCCCGGTCTGGTTTTGCAGCTTTGTAGAAATGTCAAGAGTGTTGAGAGCAGCATCCATCATTTCAGCAAGGGGGACAGGGCTCTGACCCTATTCCCTGGTTCACTGGCCCACAGAGCTGGCTGTGTATGGACGCTCTCTGCCTGGGCACTCTATTAAGGACACTCTGCCAGGGGCTACCCGGGGCCTTTCAGGAGATCTGTGGAATGTCTGACTCCCTCTTCTCCTTGGAGGTGGGTTAGCTCGCACCGACAGTCCCAAGAACCCCGGAACAGCTTCCTGTCATTACTGCTGTGCTCTCCACACAGTGTGAGTAGCCAGCCTATACACCGGGTTAAATAATTGCTGTTAATCAGTGGCAGCCTTAATTAAAATTCTGCCAAGCAAATTCAGTTAATCGTTTAAAACATATTTGTGAGATTCTGCAAAATGAACAGCTTACCCTCCACCTTTGTGAAATTATGGTTAATCGTTCACTAATGTCTGCATCATCCTATTTAAACTTTCCCCCTGTGGTTTTAGGCTTCTTTCTGCTTGCTAATCCACCACAGGGGAGTGATATGTAAACATGCAAATACATTATTGTAGGTTTTTCCTATTTGTGGTGTTGGGTTCTATCAAGCCATATTTATAGCCTCACCAAGAATGATTTATAATTCATTCGTCTCACATTCAATTGAATTAATTTAAAGGTATAATTCAATTTAACACAGATGCAGGTCAGTGTACTGAGCAGTGAGACTCTGCAGCTGTTTCGGGCATGCTGCACTTCACCCCATCTTTCTGTTCTCAGCCAGCCTCCTGGCTCCTCGTATTCTTATATATCAAACCAAGTACCACACCAGAGCCACAATGGACCATAACAAGTCAACAACAGCTTTTGAACCTCCGAGCTGGGTAACTATTACCTGGCTGTCCCAAATTTCTTTAAATTCTCCTTCTCCATGAAGATTATGTCCTTTACCGTGTAGCTATTTTAAAATCTTCTTGATATGAACTACTGCACTCTTGCTCCTAACTCTGCTAAGTCCATTATAGACAACCCTTTCCTGTGATTTACGCCTCATTATAAAAATCAAATTTCTTGGTTGTCAAAAGTAAATTGACTGCAGCAAGCCGAAGGCACTAGATCCCTAGCATACAAAGCCATCACACCAGTCTAAGGGTGTAACTTCAAATGTGATGGAAGGATATCCTATAAATACAGAGCTCTCGTAGAGAGGAAGATGAAAAACCGATTATCGGGTTGAGTGAAGACAGTGCAAACTCTGTCCTAACCTTAACCCCAGCCACCAGGATGGGCTGAGACTTGGCCCACACTCAAAAGCCATCACCCAGACGAAAAAACTGTCAGCAGAGAAAATGTTCTGCAGGATATTGCCACTCGTGCCAACCCTTTTGCAGCTCCACTACAGCTGGAGACTTAGGCATTGTGTCTCTCCTAAAACTAAACCTTACCTGTACTGTACTTTCAACCATAAGCCTAAAATGAGTTGTGCTCTCAGCCATAGCCTGGGTCCCCAATATATGTTTGAGATGAAAAAGTTATTACAGAAGACATAATTACATGATACCATCTAAAAAGTCTCTGTGAAAAGCTAAGAAAATTTTGTGCAACTGTTGTAATTTCTGAGATGGCATTTTAGTTTTCCATGCAAATCATTGATTTTTATAGCTAGTTATTTGCTGAAATAAAATCAGAAGCACAGTGCATGTTCAACAGACACTTCATTATATCTTTCTTCATTAATCTAATCAACCATTCCTCATCAGTGCTGAAATGCTACTTATATTCCAAACTTCCTTCCAACTATTGGCAATTCTAGCAAAAGAACAATTTTTAAATTGACTAAGATATACTGTATGTGTCATACACTTAAAATAAAAGAAATGATCCAGGTTTATGTTTTCCCTTTAAAATTAAACAGTGATGTTACCATAAATTTTGGTAATGGCAATTTTTTCCATTAATGTTACTGATATTATTTAATTGCATAAAGATATGTAGTCTTTCTTACATACACGTAAGTATTAAAGATTCTATCCCTTCAGCATATTCCTCAGATTTTCTGAATTTTCCTCAGCTATTTTGAAATTTTTTTTCCTTTCTGTTGTCAGCCTTAAACCACTATTTTCTTCTATTTACTTCGAGGTAATGCAAGTTGGCTGTTTGAGTGCACCATCGCTTTCAGAGGTCCACAGGCCACCCCATATATCCTGAGAAGTTCCTTCAGCTCCTGCAGCTAATGCCAATGAAGGTGTCATACTGCCAGGTGCATTTTGGACTCTTTTGACTTCCACACACACATGGCCAAGAAGTTTTTGTCAGCAAGGTCACCAGCAGTCAGCTGGGGGGCTGGATCTGGACAGAGCTATGAACCCACCCCCTGCAGCTCTGCAGTGTAACAACTTAGCTAAGTCATTAATTGACTTCGCGTAATATTTTTAAAAGTCTGTCCTTATGCTCCATGTATTAAATGGGAGTAGATGACATGTAGAAATTTAGAAATTGCTTTTTTTCGCTACTGTTCTCTATATGTATGAAATCTTAGCGTATTTACACTTTCTATACCATTCTCCTTTTCCCCATAAATCCTCTTCTCTCTGTTCATGCCTGTGCACATGAAAACCCTTACTAGTTTTACCTTCTTTCTTTTCTGCTATTCTTGGCCATTACCAACCTACCTCAGAACTTGGGAAAAGGAACATATTCCAGTTACTGCTCTGTGCATCCCACACCAACAGAGCGGCCCACACTAACAAAACAAGCAACATCCCAAAATCCTGAATGTGCCAGTTTGCATGGGAAAACTGAAGAAGAAAGCATTTTCACCAACTTTTTCTGTTTTGATATTTCTAGACTTGCCTCAAATAGAGGAGACCATATTTATACCCTGATAAGGGATTCTTCTGTTGATGTGCCCCTTCAAACTTGGCCCTCCTAGCACAGATTCTGACTTTAGAAGAACCTGAAATTAGCAGTCAAACTGGGCTTTGGACAAAGATGGTTTATGAGTGGTCCATCCCCCGCTCCCATCATACCCAAGGAATGTCATGGCCTTACAATGGCACACTTTTTGAACCCCTTCCAATTTCAGATATTTCCTTTCTCTTTTAATACCTCATTGCTTTTGCATCAATTACAGCCTGACCTAAAGCCACACTGGCAGTGAATGTGATATATAGTAGAATCCATTTAAATGAATTTCTGATGAAAGAATAAAATTGTTAAAAGAATAAATTTACTGCACAGATTTATACAAATCCTGTATATGCACTGAAATCCTCTTAAAGGAAAAACTGATGGAAGATTAAAATGTTAAATGAATTAAACCCCAGCATCCTAGTGAAATATAATGATTATTTGACCTATTAAGTGAATAGGTCCACTGACCATATAATGGTAAGTATTCAAATATATGTCAATTTTAAATATGAAGTGAAAAAATGTAAAGCAAACAGTGATCAGTGAGAATATCTATTAAGACAATAAACCTGCAGAACAGCAAGGAAATGTTCTTGAAAGGTCTTTGTTCGCCCAGCCTTAAAGCTAGAAAGTCCTTAATTTCTGTTAAGAAAGAGAGAATTTTAATGATTATTAAAAGTTATTAACCGCACAGCACAAATGTAATTTTTGCTTTGCTTAATTTCAGCATATTAAAATGTCTGAGAAAACCATTCCCTTTCCTTCCAGCAGTGGTAAATTCTTAGGGATTTGTTTTAAAAACGATGTTGACCAACATCTGCTATTAGAGTTGTCTGCATTCCATTTTATGGAAAGTATCTTTTAAAACTGTGCTATTTCTATCATCACTAGCAACAACATACAAAAACAAACATGTTGTGAACACTGTAATATTTATTTTAGCATTTATACTTTTAGTGCATAGTCAAGAACATAACATATAGACATATTTCCAAGAAATATTAAATCCATGTATTTCAATGCTAAAATAAAAACTAGGGATTTTGTCTTTCCCATCAAAAGCACTATTCTGGTAACACTAAAGTTCTGTGAGGTGATCCCATTTTGGAAAAAAAAAATATGCTTTATATGTCTACTTTGGTTTTGTCCGAATCTTCTAGTAACTGGTTTCAGGTTTAAATCCCAGATTAAACCACTAAAAACGTGCACTCTAAATCCCCTGGCAATGAGTTAAAAACAATTTTATACATCAGCTTCCTACCTGAGAAGGGTTGAGTTCATATTCAGTTTAGGTCATAGGTGAAATGAGTTTGTCAGTCACAATCCAGCCTGTAATAAATTTATATCTTGATCACCAAATTACTGTACTACCCAATTAAATATTGCCTGAAGGGACTGATCATTAGAGATGGAGACCCAGCGATGGATATTAGGGACTGAAGTCCATTTTCAGTGCAGGAAGAAGTGTAAAATCCCAAGACAGTCCTGTCTCAGTTAGCAAGAGGTTATGCATAGAAATGGCATCCTTCCTCCTGTCAAGTCTTCACATTGGGCCACCTTGTGACTATATGACCTTACAGATTTCAAAAATTCCACACCAAGAAATACTGTAACCCTTGAGTCACAGCCTTCTCTGCAGAAAAGGTTTTGTAGAAATTCAAGGGGGCTTTTAGTGACTCCTTAGCGACTGTGATTATCCTTTTGCCATTTAACCCAAATCCTGTATTTCTGAAGGATGCATGGATAAAGCCAAGGTTTTGTCAGAGGGGTCTGGCTGGAAGTGAAGCATCCTGAAAGCTACAACTTCCCTATACTGAGGGAACAAAGAGTGTGTGTGAACTGCAGGCCACCAGAGGAATGCACCTGGAAAGGTACAAATGTGTCTGTCCTTCCCTACAAAAAAAGATATCTTCTGCCTGTTCCCCTCCTGAAATGAACACCAGATGGATGAGAAAGGTTAGGAAGGATACTTCACCCCCCTAGGTGAGGTTAACTTCAAGTCCTTTGAGTTTCCCCCTGATTCTCCCATGAGCTTAAAAAAAAAAAATTGAGGAAAGGAAAATTTGTTTATTTGACTGGCAAAATACAAGTAAAATATGTCTTAGGAAATTTAAAAGAGGAAACTTTCCCAGGTAGAATTTCTCCTTGATTTTCTCTTGTTACATGGGCAATATCCCCCTAAACTTACACTCACACTGAGATCAGAAACTACAGAGAAATTTTTAACTTCCCAAAACTCAATCCACCATAATGTTCTGATAATTAATACATATGTAATAGCCATAAAGAAGAAAGCTGGAAATAACCATGCAAACACTCCATTCATCCCCAAAATTGTGTTCTACTGTACCTCAGAAAGCAAAAATGTACACTGAAAATACAAATAGATGGTAATAAGGAGACACAGGAGATTAACTTCTGGAATAAAAAAATTAACTGGGTGACTGGGCCCAGAGAATGGTGATGAGTGGAGTTAAATCAGCTGGTGGCCAGTCACTAGAGGTGTTCCACTGTAACAGTATTTGGGCCAATTCTATTTGATATCTTTACTGATGAGCTGGATTGCGGGATCAAGTGCACCCTGAGATGACACCAATTTGGGCTGGAGTGTTGATCTGCTGGAGGGCAGAAAGGCTCTGCAGAGAGATCTGGACAGGCTGGATCCATGGGCTGAGGCCAGTGGGCAGAGGTTCAAGGGTCAAGGGCCAAGTGCCTGGTCCTGCCCTTGGGTCACAACAACCCCAGGCAGTGCTACAGGCTGGGAACAGAGGGACTGGAAAGCTGGAAAAGAACCTCGGGGTGCTGATCAGCAGCAGCTGAACATGAGCCCAGGTGGCCAAGAATGCCAAGGGCACCTGGCCTGTACCAGCAATGGTGTGGCAGCAGCACCGGGGCAGGGATTGTCCCCTTTGCTGGACACTGCTGTGGCCACACCTTAAGTGCTGTGTCCAGTTCTGGGCCCCTCACTGCAACAAGGACATGTAGGTACTGGAGTGTGTCCAGAGAAGGGCCCAGACCTGGGGAAGGTCTGGAGCACAAGTCCTGTGAGGAGCAGCTGAGGGAGCTGGGGGTGTTTAGCCTGGAGAAAAGCAGGCTCAGGGGGATTATCACTCTCTACAACTCCCTGAAAGGAGGGTGTAGCCAGGTTGGGTTTGGTCCCTTCTCCCAAGTAGAAAGAACTGGGCAAGAGGAAATGAGCTCAAGTTTTTCCAGTAGGGATTTAGATGAGGTATTAGAAAAAATTCCTCCATGGAAAGCATTGTCAAGCACTGTAACAGGCTGCCCAGGGAAGTGGGGGCATCACCAATGCTGGAAGCACTTAGAAGACAAGCAGATGTGGCACTTAAGGACACAATTTAGTGGTGGACTTGACAGTGTTAACAGCAGGACTCAATGATCTTAAAGGTCTTTTCCAACCTAAATAAATACACATCTATTGGGTCAGGGTTTTGCAAATTAGAAGTTTGATAAAGAGATGATTATTTTAAGTTTGACGCTCACGTTAAGATAGTCTGTGAGACTGCCTAGTTGAGAAATGCAAAGTAGTTTAGATCTGGAAAATGAAGAGCTTTTGTTGACAAGACAACCACTAAAAAGAACAGGTGATGGCTGCATAAGAAACAGAGTATCCAAGGCCGATCTGTAGTCAGCAAGGCTAAGATGAGAAGCTGAATGTGAGATATAGTCAGAGAATCCTGTTTTGGTAAAGGTTTTACTGGGCCTGACAGAAAGAGCCCTTTTACTTAATGATGACCTAGTTGAAGAGTGAAGCCCTTCAAAGCAAGGCAGGAGAGGATGCTGCACATACATGCAAGGCCTAAACACCTTTTGAGAGATATACAAATGTTACTGGCTTTATGGGACAGCAGAAAAATATAAGAGTAAGGAAGGTCTTGATTGTTCCTTTGCCATACATAAATAACAGCTTTTAATAATCTAATATTCACACTAAAATCTTTGGCCAAACACCAGAGAAACTAAATTTCCATCCTTGTCTCTTGGGAATCCTCTTCTGAAAGACTCCTCCTTTTTTAACAGTTCAGCCCACATCTCTATTAGTCAGCTCACCACATCTGATTATCCTTCTCAGTGAACACTCAGAACAGGTGACTGCAACCTGTCCTATAACCCTTTCTTTGCCAATTTTTTCACTTATATCCTGTTTTTTACAAAGGAAAAAAAAAAAGACGGAATCAACAGAAGAAGGACTTAAACATCTTTTAGCTTCAGGAAAAGAAATAATTGCATCAGGATCTGAAGCTATGTTTAGTGGGTTAATCTGGTTTAATCCATGAAAATCAGACTCAAGCCACACTCATTAAGGGGAATTTATTTTGTTTTCTGTTATTTAAGCAACCTAGGAAACATCTGACCTTCCCGACAATAATTTCTCTGCACTATTTATAAGCATTTTTGAAGGTGCTGATTACAGTGCTGAATATCAATAGGATTCTGCCTACTATTGATGTTATTATTATTGCTGTAGAACTTTAGGCAGCAATTACAGAACAAGACCTGACTGAGCTACAGGATACACAGATCTGGAGTAAAAGACAGGTACTGCCACAAGAGCAATAGGAGTAACACTGAGAGCTAATGTGGAAAACTGAAACAGCGTTCATCAGCATGGCAGGGAGGAGTTGGATCACTAGTGCCTTCATTGACAAGAATTTTAAAGAAGATTGGAAGAACGATAAGATAATAAACATGACAATTCGTAGGTATTTATTGGGACCATTGCCCAAGAATGAGGGCCATCATGAGAAGAGTTTGATACGTTTGATAGCTGATATGAATGTAATTGATGTGTCAAGAAGAATAAGCCCTGAATAACAGTCCTGGCCATTTCTGAGAGAAAATGTTTTAGTGACCTCAGTGGGATATCTCTGATGAAGCAAAAGGCGAAGAAAAGTGAGCCTATAACTGGAAAAGTAGACCTTCAAAGTTGTAAATTGCCCCTTCAGCTGCACATAAATGAAAAGGAGAAAGACAAAGGAGAACTCATAAAGGCACATGAAGCTAAGAGTGCATATGCAATTTGTACTAGGAAAGACTGAAGCATGACTGTACTGTGAAGGGAAAAGCTGGAGCATTATAAGAGAAAGAAGGAGGGAAAATATAGATACAGATCAAAGACAAAACAGGATGACATTGAGGCAACTGGACATGACTAGAGAAGGAGCGTGACTTGGGAACTTCCACCTGAATCAGGGGAGAAGATGATGCAGAATCTTTACAAAGACTGCCAAGCACTCTGGAAGGGGATGGGAAGCTCAAATTGTCTTTTCAGGGGGGAAGATATATACAGTTTTCACTGGAATAAACTGCTGAAACTTGTTCAGAGAAGTCAAGAATAAAGGTATGGAAGGTTTTGAAACAGGATGCAGGCTAGGAAAAATGTGATTGGGATTTGTGATGTGATGTGAATTTCCAAAAGCATGGAAATTCAGCTGGAAGAGAAAAACTATTTGGTCAGGAAGACACTAGAATGGAAATGGGAGAGAAAGTATTTTGTAGCAGGAGACAAGCATGGAGAAGCAGATTTTACTGTAACTCTGCAGTGTATAGGTAAGTGCTGCAAGGTGAGCACCAAAGTGGTTCTGAACTGCAGCTTGGTAGGGCAGACCATGCAATTAGAAAACACATTGAAGGAAATAATGGTAAAAGAGGGTGAAATGAAAATAGTGCATTTTAGAAGTTAAAAGAACAAGCAGCAAACCAGATCCACACACAGCCTCCAAAAGAAAAAAAGCCAAAAAAAAAAAGTATCCCAAACCAGAAGAAAAGCCTGAGAGTGGATGAAAAATTCTATCTGCTATTGCCTGTAAGAAATGACAGGAAAAAAGATCAAGCAAGAAGGCCTGTGGGTGGCTGGTCTCCGTACCTTGAGAATAAATACTTTCCTACCATGTGTCCTCCGGGGTGGATAAATTTCACACTGCAGATGAATTCTATTAATGCAGAACAGGCAGGTGCAATGATTAAATGATTTGTGTGAGGTGACAGAAATCAGAGCCGAACGCTGACCCCAAGACCCCTGAATCCCAGGTCAGATAGTTTGTGAGCTAAGAACTGTGTCTTAGGTACAGACTGAAGTCTGATATCCCCCTGCTCTCTGCAGAGCCTCTCTTTATAGGTCTACTAATGGAAGAGCATCTTGTGACATGCTGTTGAAGATAAACAGCAGATTATGTCTCCAAATATTTTAACTTTCTCAGTGTTCTGTAAGCAGTACGAACTCTGAAATTGTAGGAACAAAGGCACACCCTGAAATGGCTCACTTTTCTATCTGCTGATAGTTGAACAGAGGGGGAAAGCAAGCTACATCCCATCACATCATAGAATTTAATGATTCCCATAGCACAGAGAAGCAAAAAGTAAAAATTCACTACTTGTGAAGCATCTACCTGTGCTGACAGCTAATTTAGGCCCAATATACATGCTATGCAGAGAAAATAAATTCTTATGACATGTCAAGTCTGGAATTCAAGGAAGCCTGGCAATGATATTGAAGCAACACACTGTTTGCATACTGATTTCTGTGGTACCACTCTTTGTTTTGAAACAAACATATTTATGCAGTTTCACTGGGAACATAGGTACCATATTCAAATAAATGAGTAAATCCAACCATAGTGACTAGGTTGTTAACAGTTCACCCTTTCACTAGACAGAAATTCCTTCTAGGGTTTTGGGATTTAGATTCTGGTTTGCTAAGTGAAAATTAGAGTCTGTGTATCCTGCAGGCTCATTTAATATATAATTTTGATCTACCAGTAGTTCACTGACCGTTTATAAACAACATAATTCACTAGCTTCTGATTTTTTATTTGAATGATTTTTTGAGGCTTTTTATCTGCTTCTTAGCTAAGTGCTTCTTTAGCCCCATGTGTTCAGTATTTTGAGAGCTGCTTTTAATAGACCTGCTCTTGCGTGCATTTCTTCTGCAGAACTCCTCCTCAAGAAACCTACAGCATAATAAATAAATAAAAGAACTTCATCTCAGTGTATCTCCTCAGTGGTTTTGCATGACTTTTACTTCACCTCTTGAACCTCTTCAACACACTGTCAAACTGACTGTGCTCTCTGCTTATCTGAGATTACTTTCTCTGCACCGAAATGCAGTTCATTACTTCCTTCAATGGAATTCCAAATCTGCTCTCTAATAGATTTCTAATCCTCAGCAAACCCACACATTACAAAGCAAGCACTGGGCTCGCCATATGGTTAACCTGATTTTCAGTGACCCTGCCACATAATTTTCATTAAGAGCATGTGATTAGGAAAATACCACACCAACAAGAATGTGATTCCCATTTCCGGCTTTCCCTTCCTGTTGTGAGGGGATTCTGATTATCACACACCCTTCAGTCTCTACAGAGAACTGCAGTTAGTCCCCTCAGAAATATGTTATTACTTTTGTATTATATTCAAAAGCATCATAGACTGTTTCTCAAGCTCAGAGCAATGGATGCACAGTTCCCTGGACACTGCACTTCACTGGCTTGTAGAAGAATCTATAGATCAATAGATTTGTGATCTATAGTCTATTATAGTCCCACAAGGATGGGACTATAACAGAAAGCGTATTTCCATACTAGCACACTGTTAAAATAAAAATGGTGGGTTATTTTTATCCCTTTTCTGACCAGAAAAACATTCTGACCACTTGTGATCATTAATAATCTTGTTCACCTTTTCACAGCAATAGAGGGCTTCATCAAACTGTCTGTGGAGAATTCCTGCTTATGTAACTCTATATCACCTAACCATATCCTTATTTCACCAACTGGGGGTTTCCAGCTCACGTCCTGTTACAAGCTGTTCTGAGATCATACTGAATATTTTTCAGTAGCAGTAACCATTAACCTTCAAAGTACAGGCATTTTGGTGTTGGAAGGAGAATAAAAACACATACACATCAGAGGATGTGTAAAAATCAGTGATTTTTAAGTATCTGTTGCAATACGTAGGAAAAAAACCTTCAGTATTCAGAGCAACTAAAAATACAAACAAAGGATGTTTAGACTGAGGGAGTTTGAGACTTTTGGGTGGAAGATTTTATATAAATGTTGATGTTTTCATGTTTTGCATTATGGAGGGTTTGATGATTTAATATGATATGGAGCTTTTTCTTTAATTAATTATTTAATATTAATTTTAGTGATACTTCCCAATGCTAGGCTGTGTCAAGCACCTTGGGAATGAGGCCTGCTGAAGACAGACATTTAGAAAGTAACAACCACTCAGGTGGGTGAACGTGCTGTTCTTTTCACACTTAAATATACACAACTTGTTGTTTTCAATTAATATCCTGTCACCATGGCAGAACAACTCCCCCTGACGTTCTATACACACGGGACTCATGACTGTAGCAGTGGTAACAGTGTGACACAGCCCCGAACAACAATCCAAACATGCGATGTTGCAGTGCTTGAGTAAACTCCTTTCTCAGCATTTTTTGCATTGTCAGCTATTTATTTCAATATTCTGCATGTCATCGGTGCTCTGGCAGCCCATTTTTTTTTTCTTTTTAATACTCCTTGGGTATAAACAGCACATACAAAAGTTCTGTCTTGGAACAGTTCATTAATCTTAACTCGTTAAAGTCTGGTCTGGTAAATGCATCATTTGTGTTATGACATCACCCCAACTTGTGACAGTAAATGCCGTAAGAATTCACATCAGGGTGTTACAAGTCTTGCACTTACATGTTTGACTGATAATTTCACAGTGGAAAAATATCTGGGTCATCATTTTTCAGAGGCACCAGTGTCTGTGTTTCTATCCCTGGTCAACATCAGAACGTGTTCCAGTGCCTGCTCAAGTGATGTTTTCCCTGACACAACTAGACAGACAGAACTGTAAATGTTATTGTGAGACACAGAACTTTCCATGGGGGAAGAAGGGCTGATAAGTTTTAAACTATCCTCTTTTGACTTAAAGAAGCCTTCAGTGCTTTTATTATACCCTCCTGATTTAGCTGTTTCTGTTAAAAGGGCAGGCTCTGACCTCCTACGAGTGCTGTAAACAAGCTGCATACAGGATTTTAAAGATGCTCCCAGTTTGGGAGCATGTACGAAATCCATGTCAGCTGCTTGATTTACCTCTAACTTCAGTGGGTGAAAACCAGCCCCAGACTGTCTGAAATGGCTCAGTTTCAAATATTAAAGTGAGATTGAAAACTAGCAATGAAGCATTTTTTTCTGCACCTTTGAATTGACTATTGATCTCGCTGACTGCAGAGAAGGAGGTGTCAGCACTGAAAGCTGGTTATGGAGAAACACCTGCCTAGAGAGACAAGAATATTTCTCTGTCCCTCCTTGCTTCATTAACATTTCACTGAACTCAGCTGGGACAAGAGCCTCCAGAGCCCACTTCTCTTGGAAAAAATGTTGCCTTTCAGAACCTGACATTTCCCAGCTGGAACTGGATCTGTTTCTATGAAACTCAAAAAGCAAGTGTAGCTCATGGCTATTAAAGCATAATTTTTTTGATGTGCATCCATCATTCAAGTTGGTGACCTAATCCCTGTAAAGTCAATGGGAGAGAAGAAAAGAAGACAATTCACAGACCCTAGAAGTCCCACACATCTGTTCAGAATTCTTCCACAATGCTCCCTGCACACTGAGTTAAAATGTGAAGTGTTTGCAGGAAGAATTTGACAAATAATTTAAAGTAAGGAAGAGTTGAGAAAACTGTGACCTCTTCCACAGACAGTTCACGAAGAAATGAACAGAAAAAGAAACATCCACCATTTACATAATTCAGAAATAATTACTTTTTCAGTTCTCTTTTCTGTCCATACACTGCCAGGGAGGGGCATGCCATAACCACAGCCATGTGTTTTTTCTCTTGTTTAGTGTTTTTATCTCCTGTGTTCTTCAGAAGCGTTGTCAGCTGTGCAACCAGTGCAAGTCGGCACGTCTCACTGAGTTCAGCTGTGTGATTTACACCAGCAAGGACCTCCAGCTCTGCTTCTCTGTCTTTTTAATTCATCAACTTGCATAAAGCATTAGTTGACTCACGTGCACCATCCCCATGAATTATTCCCCAGGGTAAGTAAAAGTTACCTGGTTAGGCTCTCTGAAACAGGTTTTGGATGTGACTTTAGTTACAGACTTTCTTTTCATTTCCACAGTGTCATTCAGGCCCACAGCACTGGTTGCCACCTGGCCACAGAGAAGCACCTCGTAGCCTGGGCTCAAATCCGTAGGATGCTGACACATCAAGCTGCATTCAGCTGAGCTCCAGATGTACTTCACCTGCAACCTTTGATTCCCTTCCTCCTCACTGCGGTGCATAAAACCTCCTAATAAACATCACTATGAGAAACAGGTCTTTTATCTAACTCTCTTGAGGGAGTTATACACTTCTGGGAGCCTCCGAAAACAGCTTGTCCTATGAACCTGCAGTAACAAGGAAGCCACAGACAGCAGAGGACTAAAGATTCATGTTCATAAATTGTCAGGCCAGGAGGCAAAGCTACATTAAGGAGGCAAAGCCCTGCTGAGGTCAGATAACCATTCCTGTTACTAAGCTATCCATGTAATGAGCCCACTCATCAACACCTTTGCTGGAAAAGCACTAAATCACCCCCATCTGCCCCCATCCCTCCGGCATTACCTTTGGTGATATTGCTCAGGGAAGAGGATCACTGGATTAACAGGTTATAAAATCAGGAGCTGCTTGGAGAAACTGAAATAAAAAGCTGAGCTCCAGACCCTGGGTTGCAGGTGAAGACTCCTCATTGAGCTAGGGCAGTTTTAAGACCGCTTGAAGCTACACTGCTTTTTTTTTTTTTTTTTTTAATTAATGTCAGTGTATCTCAGAGCTATTTTAAATTGGAGTCTGCCAAAACCTCCAAGGGGCCATTATGACAGAGATCACCAATGAATAAAGATTTCTGATATGTCCCCTTTATAATACTTGCTGCAGGGTTGTAGGATGAAAATTAAGGACACTAGCTCCTTAAAGCTCTCCCACGTTTTCTGACTTTTTCAGATAGTATTTCTCTACTCCAAATCCCTTTATCATTTTATCTCATTTCCCCTGGCTCCTTCCACTGGCCTTACCCCTGGTTTGTTCTGCACTTTGCTTCTTTTCCTTCTCATGCTGCCCTCAGCAGCTCCATTTCTCTCTGAAAACCCTCTCCAGTACTAGATTTCAGCTTTGCCTGGTGTGCTTTAGGCCACTGTCAGCTTTCCTCACACTCAAGACTCATCTTTCTTCCTGCTCCCCATGTCTTTCTCCCTCCCCCAGCGCCATGAGCTGCTATGGGTTTTCACATGAATTTACTTCCCTCATGAGCTTCTTCAACATCTGACCTGCAGTTCCTTTCACTTTAGCCTTAATTAGTCTCAACAACCTATATTTCCTCTTCCCATACCATATGCACCATCAGATGCCCACTTCACCCATCAGAACTATTTGCCCTCCAAATTCTTTTTTCTTTCATTTTCTGTAGTGATCTTCAAAATTATCTGTCTTCTTGAAACACTCCTTAAAGTCCTGCTGTCTCCTGTAACTTCAGTTTTCTTTAATGAACAAGTTGGTGTTGATATAAACCTTTAATTTACCTCTACTCTTCATGTTTCAGCGCCCTCAGTTCTATTCTAATTTCCAGTGAGAAGTTATATTCTAAAACATGTACTCTATTTACATTTTTCTTCATATGTAGTATCTCAGCTGTAAAGCCAAACATGTTTTCCTCTTCCCTTTCAAATCAGAGAAACTTTCACTTTCATTCCCTATCCTATGATCTGAAAGTAATCTCTCTCTTTTTCTCACTTTTCTTATCACTGCTAGTCTGAATATAGATGTCCTAGTAGAAAGTTGCCTCAACAGACACCAAATGAGACAAAAGTCACATAAGCAAAAACAAGAAAATAAAGCAAACCCCTGCTTAGTCAGAAACAACAACAACAACAAAAAAAAAAAACACACAACAAAAACCAACAACAAAAACCCAAACAAACAACCAACCTCCCCCCACAAAACCAAAACCACTAAATGACAAAAATACCCAAGGAATTCTACTTGCCTCATCTATCTTAGCTGTCTTTGAAGCCCTCTCCCAGTTGTGGTGGCAAAATACCTTAGACCAGTTTCCCAAAGGTCAACACAATGCTGCAGGAATATTTCCTTTCCTTCCTTCAGTGGATTTATTTTATCAACCATTGTTCTCTGCCTCAGCAAAACGGCCTCATCTCGTTTCTCTGTTTAGCTTTTGTGGGGCTGAATCCTGCAGCAGCAGTCCCAGTGAAGTTGGTGGGAGTGCTGACTCTGTAAGAACCAGATGTGTCCCATTGAATAATTATCCAGGGCTGAATGAGCACCCAGAAGTTGTGTGTTAAGACAAGCATTCCCATTGAGAGGTTGTTAACCAAAGCAGGAGTCCCACTAAAACAACCTTCCCCACTGCCTCCATATAATGCCCTCACCGACCTCTTCAAATAAATGTTTCCACTAAAAAAACCCAAACAGATAGAGATAAGATTTCAACAAAGAGAAATGGTATTATTAAAAAAGAGATTGGAGCACTAAACCTTTCCCAGATGTAAGTCAGTTTGATCTTTAAACAGAGGTCAGCTGGGTTTTTTCTGCTGTAGAAACACATGCAAACCTTCCTAGTAGAAATGTACTTCCGGAAGTTTTCATAAGAGTATGCCAGCGCCACAGGAAGGTGGAGGTCTTATTACTATTGAGGAGTATTCAGTATCCACAGGATTTAGCAATTTAACTACTAAAGTAATATCTTATTGACACAAAGTTGCTGCCTTATTGCTGCAAATTTTCTAGCTTATCTTCCACATTTTTCTTTCCAGCCACTGCAGACATATTCTGTGTGAAAAATAGGGGAAGAAATTGTTCCCCAGGTGAAATCAATGAAGACTTAGTGTCTTATTTTAATAAGTATTTAAAATTTACAATCAAGTATTAAAGACAGTCTTCAAATTTTAAAATATTCTTTCTGGTAAAAAATAGCATGAACTATGCAAAACCTGAAACAGTCAGAAAGCATTTCAAAGATACTGTGCCTAACATCTTAGTGATGATGATGAACTCAGTGGTAGATAAGGGCACCATTCACCTCTTTTTTTCCCTAGTTCTTTTAGGAGATGAAAAACAACAACCCAGAAGAAGAACCCTGTGCCACTGGCGGGATAGAGGAGAATATGGAAAGAGATATATAATTCTGGAGGTTCATTCAAGGAACAAAATCCCTTTTGTAGCCCTTCTGACCAGGACCCACAGTTTCCCAGGGGTCGAACATTGCTGCACTACGCTTTTGCTCAGCAAAGAGGAACTTTATAGCTTTTTCCAAGTAAGGAAGAGAAAGAGAGCAAAAAATATAGTGCTTATTAAAAGCACTGTTTCCTGAAGGAGTCTGCTTGCAAATTAATGTTTTTGGGTCTCTGACTTGCCACCCTGAATCCAACTGGATCTTGTATTGCAAACCAGAGATTCTTCCAACTTCCACAGCTTTAGTTAAGCTGATGTAACAAATCCATGTTGTCAGAAGATCCACATGGCAAAGGAATAAAGATTTTTTTTTCTTTCTACTCAACTGGGGTTTTTTGATTTGTCTTTCCTGCAGAGCCCATAAGGTATATGGGTCTGAGCCTGTGATGGGTTCTGATTCAGCATCAACCATGTACATTGGATTCATTAAACACAAATATTTAAGCCAGTAGAAGACATCTCCAGGAAGTCAATGGGACATTTTGCACCATCAATTCCCTGCCATTGTCAGCTGACTGGCACTCCGTAATTGCACTTGGATTAAAACTTGCAGGAGCTCTTCGATTTTGGTGGGTTTTTTTTCCAAAAATCTCCAGAAAGAAGATAAAAAGGTAAAAAACGACCAGAGCAAATTGTGCAGGGAGACTCCAATTAGTTCTGCTGACAAATCCAGGAGTGTCAGGTACTGCAGTGGAAGGGAGCGGGAGGTGGTCTTCTCCCGTCTAACAAAGTGCCCCACTGAAACTCGTAGTGGGACAGGTGAGTTAAAACTGGAGCTTGGATTTCAGATGAGACATTATCGATCCTTCTCTGGCTTACCTTGAAAGCAGGGGCTAAGAGTCACACCACCACAGAGATATTGCTCAGCATGGAAGAATAAGGCTTTGATGTTATCCTGATCAAAGTGGCATCCCAGCCACGGGAAGCAGGGGAAAAGGTTGGGCTCGATGATCTTGGAGGTCTTTTCCAACCTAAATGATTTTGTGTGGTTCTGTGCAGGGAGAAGGCTGGCTGGCCCTTGGGAGTGGTCATGACCCAGGTTCATTCTCCGACCTCTTTCTGGGGCAGGCTGGTATAACCCAGCCCTTAATATGTAAGCGACTGGGGGAGAGCACTATAAATACAGAACATAAAAATGTCATTTGCACAGTCACTTTAAACAGATACGTCCTAGCACTCTCTTCCTTCTGCGCGGGAAAGATAATAGTCTGTTAAACTTTCTCCTAGAACCGTATTTTAGCATTTTGATTACAGACCCAGCACACGCACTAAACACACTCTCACTAAAGGGCACGCCTTAATAAAGTCGGTACATCGTGCTGCTGTGACCCAGCAAGGTCAGCGCCTGCGAGGAGTGGCCAGCGAGCCCGCTGGCTCCGGCCAGGGCACGGGCAGAGGGCCGGGACCGCTCGGGAGGCGCCGCCGCTGCCGGGCAGGGAGGGAGCGGCTGCCACTGACCCACACAGCGCTCCTCCACGGGACAGCAGGGCGACTGGAATGCAATCACTGCTTCTGATGGAGGGCTGCTCCTGGGCTGCCGCTGGCCGTGGGTGTCCCGGGAAAGCCCGAGCCTTACCCCCTCCTTTGAGCACTATCTCCCTCTGCTGTCCTGCCGCAGCTCTGCGCTGGGGAGACGCAAGGTGACCTCTCAGGAACAACCCAAGTACAAAACTTGGACAAACGCCTTGAAAATTTTTTGCTTGACGCTATTTAGTTTCACAAGGAACACTTTGATGGCTGGAAGTATCAGTCCCAAGCACTGGAGGTTTCTCAGTGGAAAATACATAAATAAAGAACAGCTGGGAAATGCATTTTCTCCTTACGGAGCTGCCCAATCAGGTTTCCATTACTAGTAAGAAGTAGTAACTAGTAACAGTTTCTTCTCTGAGAGAGAGGTAACATGAATTTCTAAGCAGCAGAGATTCTCTGAACAGAGGGGCATATGAAAAATGTTCTCAGCTTTTACTTTTTGATGGGAGGAAAACATGGGGCAAACCTTGGACCGAGGCTGGGGCAGCCCTTGCACATCCCTGTATCCACATGTAAGATATCAGGATTCAGGAAGGCTGGTTCTGAAAATAGCCCATGAGGTGTGTGGGACTGGATAGCATCTCTGAGAAATCTGAAAGCTGGAATAAAAGCACCCACTTTCATTGGCATGGATGATTTGAGCTTGGGAATCTTTATGCCTTTCAAACAGCATATGATCAGCCTCTCCAATAGGCTCTGGGCTCTTCTTTGTTTGCAGATCAGGAGAACTTCTAAGCCAGTCTCAGTTCTGAAAGGTAAAGAGCCAATGCACTTAGGATTTCAGTTTAATTGGTATTTTTCCAATGTTTTCATGAGAAATCAAAAGTTCACCTCCTTCCATAAACCCATAATGAGTATAATAGTCTTGAAGCATTAAGGTGAGCTCACAGTATGTTTGCAGTGTCAATAGCTATTTTTATGTTCTCCATGAATGAGCCATGACAATACTGTCCTGTGTGATAAAACACGTATTAAATCATGGATTGCAAGCCTGATCCTACAGTCTCAGTGGTTTGCTTTTCCAAACACAAGATAACAATTTGCTGAGTGAGCTGCTTTGAATTCTTGCAGGCACTGTATTAAGTTCTACTGTGATTTAACAGGGGCCAAAATTTGCTCTTATTTGGTTGTGGTCTTTCAGCAGTGTATGCATGAGGGCACATTTTGCCTCTTTCTATTTAATGTACACATTACAGTTCGAGTCCTTTTAAATGTACTTGGTGTGAGCCGTGCTGAATGATATTTTATTTACACTGGTAGTGGGAGAGGTGTTGAAATTTTCATTATTCCAGTTTTTAATAGTGTCGAAAAAGGAATGTCGTGTTTCTCAGTCAGCGCCATTTTTTTTTTTTTAATGTGACCTCTAAGTAGAAGTAATTTGCTCCATACAAATTAGTACAGAGACTGGAAGAGAGGTTCAGCATCATTCTGTAGCTCTATGCAGTACCTCATGCATCCAATTAACTAATGAAATCTGAATGCAGGGGGGAGGGGGGGGGAAGTAAAAATCTTCTTTTCTTCATAACATTCCCAGTTTGTAGCAGACAAGAGTGTGGCTAACAACCCTGTTGGAGTTACCGTGTAAAGTAATAAACCAGGCTGCAGCGTCAGACTAGCGAGAAACCTGACCCACAGACATTAATCTGGCTGTATGGGTCCAGGAGAACAAGGAGTTTTCAAAATCCTCTGCCTTGTTATGGATCCCCATGGCTCCTTGGCAGAAGTCCAGCCCCATGCATTAGCCATCTCAGAACAGCTTCCTCAGGTTTCCAGTGCCCAAATAACCTGATAATATTGTGCTCTTTCTGGCACTAAAAAGCCTTCCCTAAAATTATATGTCTTTTAATTCAGGTATTGGTTGACTGGTTTAGCAATTCTACTTTTACCTCAGCCTGCACATAATTCCAGAAAACTATAAACCAAGAACAGAAGGGCAACAATTACACTCTGTCCCTGGTAGACACGGACTCAACATCCACACGTTCCCAAATTAGTATACTAATGATGTTACTGCTTTAATTAACCATGCTACTGTGCCTGTACTGGACTCTTTCCCAAGAACTGTTCAGGTTACTGCATAAGGCAAGGACACTGATTTTCCTTTAATGCTTTTTTTTTTTTCCCCCCCTTTATTGACAGGACTGCCAAGTTCACAGAAGAATCAATAGCCAAGGATATTCACATAGGATAAGATTTACAAAGCATGTTTCACAGACAGTAACAACTGGGACCTCGGAGCACTTACTGGAACCAACAAAATGACAACTGATATGTCCTCCAGTGAATCTATGTTAAGACGTTCTGTCTGCAGTAATTAAAAACTAGGTAATGTCACCTGTGTGAAAAGCCCACCATAAAATCAACTCCACTTAGGAGTGTAACTTGACATGTTGACTTTTTCCATCAGCAGCTCTGTCCTCTAAGCCAGCCTCTGGCCCTGCTATGCTGAGTAGCACCTTCCTTAGCTCCTATCAGCCAGAGTAACACACTCTTGCGATCCCTCTTATTTTTCCTACCGTCTCTTTCCTTCAGTGTTTTTTGTGGGATGGTCTGGTAACTCATTAATTACACCTGAGCAAATTACCCCTCAGTGAACACACAGTATATTTTTTCATACAGTTCTTTTTGTCATACATAGATTTTGGAGCAATTATATTTCGGTTCTTTCGGCTTATTTAAGCAAAGTGATCTTGTGCCAGTAAAATACCCATGTTTTCTGTTGTGTACTTTTAGCTGTGCAGGACCTAGATATCACTAAGCACAAGGATTCCCTGGGTATTCGTGGTGTACAGTATAAATTAAATTGATTCTACTTCTTCCTATACTCCAGAAACACCTAAACTTCTAGCAAAATCATAACACACACACACACAGAGCCTGAAACAAGTCTTTTCCATGCTTTTTTGTACACATATTTGTACTGACTTCATGCAGCAGCTTTTATACAGAGAAATAATGAAGGAAAAGAAAGGGAACTAACCTTATCATAGGTTATTGCATGTAGGAAGTATTATAAATATTATTAATTGCTTGGCTCTCTTCCTTCTCTGTCATATTTCCCTCAGGTCTCTGTTCCATGCTCAAGGCCATTATTTGATGGGGGAGGTATAAAGTCATAACAGGCTGATGTAAATTTCCTTTGAGATGCCTTATATATCACAGATTCCACAAGGGAGATGAAACAGCAATTTTGTTCTTGCTCATAAGTAAGGGTGGAAGAAATGCTTCTTGTGAAGAGAACTAAACTCATGCCTATTCTCTAATTGAGGCCAGTATAGTGTATTATTCTTCAGGTAAATCTTTGATAACACTTATTGCCTTTTGCAGGTAGATCTTTGATAACACTTATTGCCTTTTTCAAGACCCCTTCTGTAAGGAGGGCTTGTAATTCTGAGGAGGAAATGAACAACTCCAAAACTGAGGGAGATAAGGAACATGTCTGTGTCAAGAGTCTTAGATGTGGCCCATCAGCTGAATTTTATGTTTCTGATAAATTAAAATCAGAAACTCATTACAGAAAATGAAACAAGAAAGTAGTTCAGGCAGTTACTTTTTAAGATCACCATCAGCCTCTGAACAGCTGAGAAGCCTTTTGTCTATCTCCTGTAGATATCTGGGTTGCTGGCTTGAAAAGATGCAGATCTAATACTCTGTAAGGGTTGGTGTCAGGGTTTGCCTGAGCATGCCAAGAAAGCCACTTATTGACCTTAAAAAGCCTAATTAAGCTGGGCAAATGATGATAAAAGCCTGGGGAGAATACTCATTTCACAAATATTATAATGGGTCCACCCAGGGAAATAAGATAACACTTAGGTGTGCATGTTCCATGTCCAGTATCTGTTTCATCTCCACACACTGCCTTTAGAAATCAGCTATTATTTAAGATGTCAGATGACCTTTTAATAAAACACCGGTGAAGTGACATTTTAAGATATTTCCAACTTAACCACAGTCCCTAGCTTTTGACCAGCAGCACATTTGTGCAGTTCAACCGGTAACTTGATTTTTTTTCTTCCCAAAGAATTTTACCATCCACATGAGCAACAAAACAGAATGTGTGCAGATGCCAGTTTTTGCAAGTCTAGTGTAGACAAGGGAGGCACAATGCTTCTTTACACAATTCAGGGTTCTATTCCAGAAAGGATCTCAGCTTTAATTCCCTTGCAACTGTCACAATTATGTTTTCAGATGAGCGAGCTCAGTTAAATAAACTGGAAGGGGTAAACGGCACTGGTTTTCCTACAGCTGTATTCAAAACTGGGTGATGAATAGCACTTTTGGTACATCAACAAATGCCATTAAAATCACAAAGCACATCTCAAGAGGACAAGAATTTGCTGAAATCCAGCTCTTGTTCACATGTGGACAAGAAGGTGCTTTTACACACAGGTTTGTGATTTTGAGCAGTTTAATCAGTAAGGCAGCAATATCTTTGCTCGACTAAAGCTATCTGACTTCTGATGGGAAGGCTTGTTACCTATTCAGCATATACAGAAATAATCACAGTATTTTGCCATCAAAATCAGTGGCAACACTCTATAAGGAGAGTAAAACTAAGGAAGAGAATGGGTGTCAAAATCTAAGTGGGTAGCATCAGCTGAAAAGTAGGAGGGAGAGGAACTACACAGTCATTTAAAATAAAGAGAGCATCAGGGATTGATGAGGAATGAGGAATGAGTTGAAGAGCCAGGAAAGTGTCTCTAGCAAAAGTTGGCAAAGCTGATAATTGAAGTCAAGAAGATAAAATATAGATGTATGTTTCCTGGAGAATGGGTTTCCCAGAATTTTGTGTGCTATTGATTTTTTGTTCACTTAAGTGACATATTTGGTTTTCAAAACTGCTTTCGCTGAGACTCTGTAGTGGTAAAACCAGAACTGGCTTAAAAGGAAAAAAAAAAAAAAAAAGGCAGCGATGCTCTCCAATATGACAGTAAAACAGACCTGCACAGTCAGAAACAGGCAACGCTGTGGATATTCTTAAAATTTCAAGGGTCAGGCTATGCCAACACATTTAATCCTATTAATTTCAGTGGAAGTCTTCACTGATAAAGATACTAATCAGTAAAACTATGGAGAACAGCAACCAGCCCTTAAAGGGAATGGCATCACTGTAAGAGTTCTATTTTTCTGGGTCTATTGCAGGGTCATTGTAACAGTTCTAACACATTTATCTTTCTCGGTATATAACATTTTTAAAATTACTTTACCTTCCATTATCCAGGTCTTAACCCTATATATTTGGAATCTCAAAATTTATCTTTCATGCTAAACATGTTTTGCTGTCTGATGCTGAACTGTAGAGGACTATTGTATCTCTGTCTTCGAGACATACTTTCAAAATGCTGATAATACTGTATGATAAGACTGTCATATTTAATTACCAGACTAGCAGTTATGAAGACATTGGTATCTGATTCCCTTAGGTCTACAAATACATGACCATAATGTTGCAAACAGCTGTCCATCAACAGCTCTGCTTATCAACATCGATGTGGAAGGGTTTAAATGTCTTCTCCCAGTGCTTCTGAGCTAATATTCTCTGCTGCATTTTCTGCGGCACACAAGACTGGTCTATCTGCCAATCCACGCTCTAATCTCAGTGAGACCAGAGGGGGAAAAAAGCCAACAGAACTTAATGCACTGTCTTTAGAAAGATAGTGAAGGTCAGACTAATCAATCTCAAATAAAAATGGCACTACATGAAAATTCCCATTTTACCTGAGCCCGTATTAATTCCTCCCTATCAGAACACTGATGTCCTGCTTCACAAAGCAAGTTTCTGGGACAGTACTTGCAGCTCTTCTATAATCATCTGCTGAAATTTCCCCCTAGTTTATTCAGTGCCTGTACTCATTCATCCCATTCCATACAAAATGCTGCATTCCTTGCAGTGTCACACGGCATCATCTATTTCAGTCGCATTGCTAACAACATTTTCTCCTGTTTTGGAATCCATGTAAGTATAAAGTCATGCAGGAATATGATCCTGTTGGTATATAACAGCCAGGCAGCCCACAGCTCCTCATACTTTTAGTAAAATAGTTACTCAGAACAGTAACAAGATCAATTCCTTTAAACATGCATTTTAAAAACTGTTACATTTTTACAGCTAGCTCTTAGCTGGTGTGAATTAGCAGGGATTGATTGACTTTGCATTAATTCAACCCTCATTGGCCTTAATAGAATGATGCTAACTGGGGACTGACCCTGAGCAGCTGATCCTCTGGAAGCCACAGAACCACACTAGAAAAAGGACAGCACTCGGAAAGATTTAAAGTTTAAAAAACAAAGGCACAGCAGCAGGTTGGAGAGAGGACTGCTCAGCGGGATGGCCAGAACAGAATTTACCTGTTAGGCTGCAGCAGAGTTCACATCAGAAACACTACAAGGTGCACCCCAGAGCAAGGCTTTCATTAAAGACCTGCTTAAGTTCAAGTGAATCCAACCACAAGGAACCAAGCCCGTGAGAATCAGGCTCTGGAGTTTTACCACCTGCAGATTTGCCTCTTATGTTACCTTTTCATTATTTGTTTTGATCAGGAAAATTTAGCTCATGTTAGTTACCATGAAAAACAGCCCTCCATTTGAGTTCTTCCTTTGGGTTCTTTGAAACATCCCTCTGAGTGTAACACAACTTCCACCCTTGTTAGAGTTGTTACAAAACTCTTTCCCATTTTCAGCATTTTTAGTCTGTTTTGAAATCTATTTCAGTAATAACACCGAAGTCCTGGCTTGGCAGTTTATGAAGAGCTTCCTTAAAATTCAGATAAATTATGAGCTGTCAGTGTCAATCTTGAGTGTAATCTTATCAAAAAACTTGAGGTTAATTAGGAAGGATCTCATCCTTCTAAATCCATATAAGCTTAACATAATAATTGAGAGTTGAGATCAATTACTCATGGTGTGTCAAGGGTATGAACTTATATGGTAATGATTGAGTGCTTGGCCTGAATGCTCAAAAGTCAAGGTCAAGAAGCACACCAAATGCACATTTAAAATTTCTTGAAGTCAGAAGCGGTGGGGAAAGGAAGGATTGAATATCTTGTGTGTACATAGCTAGGGTGCAAACTGATGTGAAGCCCTGAGGCCAAATTCAAAAAACATTGGAATAGTAAATACAGGGAGAGGCTGGGAATGGCTGCATCTGAAAATGGGATGGGCAATAGTTTGGAAGCATTTTCATGGAGCAGTTCAGAAGCTCCATTTCAAGAACACACATCTAGCTTTCTCAATGAGTTAGCAACTTTAACTAAAGTAAAAGTAAGGCACTCTGTCCCACGCAGTGCATGAGACTTTCACTGTGTCACAGACTCACCTCAACGTGACTCTGACAGTCTCTTGCAAGCACAATCTTCATAATATTCTCCAGTCCTCTGGAAACACACTGCCACTCTTACTTTAATCACTTCAGGACAAGGAGAAAACAAGAGTCCTAGGGCTGTCCTGTTCACCCTGGGAGGCAACAGTGACAAATCCTGAAAGAAGATTTGCCTTGTTTCTCTTTGTTTTCCTTTTGCTTTTTTTTTTTTTCTTTTGGAAAAACCCAAAGCTGAAAAAATATTATTCCCAATACTCTTGAAGGAGCTGCCTCTCAAGTGAACCACTGAAACAGAGAGTGGACTGGATGTGCATGAAATGTGCATGAGTGTCTCTCTCTCATTGCGCTACAAGTCCAGAATAAAATGTTCAGGAAGACGATGCAAAATTACAGTAAATTACTCATAGCCTTGGATTGCAGCTGCCTAAAGCAGGTTCTGTGGGCTTACTCTGTATGTCAGAGGAGGTATGGACTTGCAGAGAGTTCATCCCGAACCTCTCAGATGCTGTGGCATTTGTAGTTTGTGCATAAATCCCCCTGTGCTGAAAATGGTGTGGTCTCACTGTGAGACTGAGAGACTAAACACACGAAGAGGATCTCCTCACTGATACAAGGCTGTGTACCGTGAAATATTAGAATCAGACCCGAGTGAGCCAGCTCGGTTACCAGGAGCAATATAAACGTGTTAACGCAGCGTTCCACCGTCCTGGCTTGCACAGTCAGCAAATCCCCGTTCTGCAGAGCGCTGCCAGGCAGGGCTGAGCATTCCTGGTCCCAGGCTGGCCCAGTGAGGTGCCCCATCCCTCCAAGGTGGCTGTGCAATGCTGGCATAGGCTTTAAAGAGTGTGGAGCTCCAGTTCTGCAGCATGTGGGTACCGTACGGCAGCATCAGTACACGTGAGCATTTCAAACATTTCTGCAATCGTACCCAACACTTGTGCACAAGGGAGCGTTCCCTGGAAGGTGGGGCTTCTCCCCCAGTATGCTTACAAAACCTGCGCCACCCGAGGCCACCAGCCTGGAGAGTGTTATGGCTACAGCCAGTTGAGCAGCTCGTACCATGTGTGTAGGCTACTACCGCTACAGCTTTTTGTTAGCTAAGCTGACTTCCACACTGCACAGTGTGAGCTGAGGACGCCACATAGGAACCCAGGACTGCAGACTTCTGACTTCTTTCCAGCTGTGCTGATGCAGCTCCTGGTTCTGTGTTCCCACGTGTGGCAGAGGTTTCCCTCTGTGTTTGCCGTCAGCCAGGAATGCACAGTGGTGGCACAGCTGGTGCCGTGTAATTTGTCGAGCACAGTAACTCCATCATGTGTTTGCACTGCAGGCAGCGTGGAGAACAAAGGAAAACTGCAGTGGAAGGAAAGTGGTACAAGCTTGAGAACAGGAATCAGGGGTGAATGAGGAAAGGTAAGAAATTAAGAACACTGTGTCAGAAAAGTGATGGAGGTAAGAGGTGAAAACTTCCTGGCAAGTGCATATGAGCCCAGTCTGAAGCAATACCCAAGGAGCTCTCCATCACTAGAAGGTTTCTTTCTGTTTCTTTTTGCCCTGCAAATTTAATCATGGCATTCAATTCCCGTCTTCATTTCCAAATCCATTACTTCAAACTACATAAACACTTACATACTTACAACAATGCAAACTCAGATGATGCAAAGCTCTGAAAGCCTTTTTGGAAATTCAGACAATAAATTTATCAGGCTGCTGTGTGAAGGCCTTTTTGAGAGTCTATATCCTGCTGGTATCATTACAAATCCTTAGTCTCTAGCTTGGCTCGCTGAAGATCTCAAGCAGGTATTTATTGATATGCTACCCAGAGACCCAGATTACTCTGCAGAGTAACTGAATTTCCTGAGCAGTCAGCTACCACATATAACATTGTTATGCATATCCTTTGCAATTAGGCTGAATCTTTAGTGATCACCTGTGGCTCAGTGTCCTTTTTGTCACTTCCTCAAAGTCAGAAGGTGTATTTTTGTCATGTACTAGCTCCACAGTTGCCAGCCTGCAGCTTGGTAAGTTATTTAAAGCCTGCAAAAGGGTTTTTGAATGCTGTCCCATGCTAATGTTTGATAACCACAGTTGTCATGACTACTCAGCCCCTCTGTGGGGGCTGTGTTGGGCAGCTATCGCAATGATTCTCTGGCATTTTCCCTAAACATTAGTGTCCCTTCCTCAAAGGCTTCTCCTATTGTCCCTGGGAGATGAGGCACAGAGGCAATCTTGCCATCCAATGGAGGAGACACTGCAATGCCGATTCAAAGCTGACCGCTGTGCCTGCCCGGGAGGCTCCTGTGGCAAAGGCAGGGGCTAAAGGGCATTTTCCTGGCAGCAACACAATGCAAAGTCCCTGGGCCCCACAGAGAGCCAAAACGCCATCACCAGCTGCTCCGACCAGTCCCACCTGCCATGTTTAGCGCACGGGCTGCTGGAACCAGAGGGTGGTCATGGCACTTCTCTGCAAACTCACCATTCACTCCAGGGGTATGTGCCAGTATGTGCAAGTGAGTCAAGTTAGAAGCCTACAGTGTGAGGCTTGCCTTGTAGAGAGACAGCCCTTCTTATTTCCTTAAATAAAGTCAGCTACAAAACAGTCACAACCTTTCCTAATGTCCACTCCCCAGATTTTAGTCCCATCATTTCAGAAACTAAGCCACGTAACTCACCCCACAAATCCTTTCTGGCTTCCAGAGACAGAGCACAGTAAAAATAACCTAGAGCCCTAAGTTCAAGATGAATATTTTGATGCTAGAAGTAACAGCAGAACTGTGCTCCATTTTGTTGCCTCTAGAGAGGGTTTTGACACTAACTTAATAGTGGTTGACTCACAAATCAAAGACTGTCTTTGAGAAAACTTTCTGCGAGGTTGATAGACAGCTAGCATACTCTAAGGCATTTTCTTCTGCATTACTTGGCAGAAAGCCTGAGACAATTTGAACAACACTGTGCAGAACGTGCCCAGCTCAGCCAAAACTCATTAAGGGCCTTGTCTTCTCTTGTGCACTTTGTGAAGCACATTACTGCACCCCTGATGGGCAGCAGTTATGCTAAGATAAAAGATCACCAAATACCTTTAATGTACCAGTCAAATTGCATTTCTCAGTTGTGTATACACTGGTAAATGTTCTGCTGCTTTACCAGATGAAGGATGAAGATGTAATGGCTGCTCTCCAGCTACTGAACTTGGTTAAGGAATTGCTCAGAAAGAGGTTTCATGGGATGATAATCTCAGCAAAATATAAGACAGTTGCTGAAAGATGCTCAAGTTCATGACTGCATTAACTCTGGCTGCTACTGAAAGACTCCTCCCAGGTGAACAATGTAAGACACATGCATCTTTGATCACTTTGGAATATATTTTTAAAGAGTTGCTCTGGATTTTGCCTTGGGAGTTTCACTGATTTGTGAGGCAATCACTTTAGTTAGAGCTCCATTCACAGTGAACATGAGAGCACAGCTGGCTCACAGCATTACAGACTGAAGGGAGAATTCAGTGCTGTATTTCTGCTAAACTGAGTGTTACAAATACCCTCTTTCCTCCTTCATATACTTTCCTTTCTCTCTTTTTCAGTTGGTGGGAGTGTGCAGCCAGTGTGATATTTGCTGTCTGGTTTCCTTGGTTTAACATTGCCAAACAACAACTGCCACCACCCTACTTTCAGATGTTTACAGAAGTAAACTTCCCTATGGCAGCCAGTTTATGACAGAGGCCCTTAGCAGAAACAGCCTTTTGATAAAGGGTAGATGCCACATCTTGGCATGATAACTTGATCGCTTTCTAACTGCAAGACATAAAGGAAAAAACACTTCCTGAACTGAAAGTTTGTGATACCTTCCTCTGTTTGACTTACATGAATGTAAAACCCAAGGTGGTGAACACTCAGCTCAGCAGATATTAGTAGGGACAATAGGTCACAATATGGAGTTAAGAATGAGATGAATTTCAGAAACAGAAGTGGATGGATTTGCCTTTTGTAAACTCTGTGCCTGCTAGTACAAAGGACAAAAGAGCAGATGAACTGGACGAGTGCAGCAGAGGGAATACATTCTGCCAGAGGGATTTGCTTTACCGTCCTTACTTTTCCTATTTTCACTACTACAAATTCACTCTCCCCATGCCCTCCCATCTACAGCTCAGCCGAAGTAAGAAACCACTACAGGAACTGTTATCTTGATAACTCCAAATTCCCATTTTTCTGTTAGGAAAATAACATAGGCCTGGTTCTTCACTCAGTGAATCTATACTGATTAACACAGATCATAACATTCCACAAGCACCATTCACAAACAATGATGCTACTAGTGGCAAATCAGGAGAATAATTCAGTGAGTGATCAAACACTATGAAAATGACAGATGAAAGAAGCCTCTGCTTGAGGTAGCAGAGGAAATATTTTTGCCTTGACTGGCTAAATCATGAAACAGAGATATGAAAAACAGCTACAAGTCATCTAAAGCAAAACTTGCCAAGAAGTGGACAAGATTCAAGATGAGTCAAGGGTATGTACAACATGAAAAGGATTTCGGCCAAATATGGGTAGCTCAAGAAGAGCCAGAAATTATGACAAAGATTTTTAAGAGCAGATTTGACAAGGATCTTCAATGCACACTGCCTTCATCAGTAGCTGATAAGAGTCCTGCCAAAGCCAAGTAGTGACAGGCTTTCTTCGCCCTGCAGCTCAAAGGCACCTCTCTCCCAGCAGAAGTAGGCTGAGACAAAGGGTCTATAGAACTTATCAGGTTAATCAACCAGTTCCAAAATTAGTCAGGTTTGAAGGAAAATCAGCTGGAGAAGATTCTGTTACTAAAATTGTTCTAAATTAACCAGATAGGAAAGGAAAGCATCATTGTTTAAATTATACAAGCATTTAGCAGGGCTTTAGACTTAAGAGACTTTCCCTGCATTAGAGTAATCAATTAACAACAGAAGGTAAAAAGAATTAGTTGGGATTAGTAGTTGCACTCACCAGTCAGTTTGGAGTTGTGCATGAAAGCAACAACAGAGATGCAGTTTGAAAATCGCACACAAGATGGCATGAGGATGCTCCACCAGAATTAACTGAGCGCTTGGTCCACCAACCCCAATGCCCTCACATGACACTTCGGCTGGAAACACACGAGGACAGGAGCTTAAAGAATAAGCTGTTTACTCAGAGCTGTACCCTGGTTAACAAACATACATCCAATAACATCCTGAAACTACCTTGACCTTTAACCAAGATGCTCTGTTGTGTTTGAGAGATCCAAGCACATCTTTTGCAAGCACAGCTAACCCCAGCTTGTGTTTTGTCTCTAGGTTATAAGAACGTCCTGCTGAACACAGAACCATGGGATACATTAGGCAAAGTCTTGGATGTGAAAACCCTTAATTTTTATATTGCACAATTTTTAATGATCTCACAAAATCATTTTGCAAATTAAGTAGAGCAAAGAGGACATGGAAATAATTGACTCCTTCAATTGGATTAAAGTTGGAAAATAAAACAATTAACATCTGCAAACACAAGTTTGCTAGAACAAGGAAAAATGCATTAACAGAGTCAGCTTTGAGTACAGATAGATCTTCTGCCCCCTGAGTCCAGGTCATTATGAAGATGTTAAATGGTACCAGACCCAGGACTGGTCCCTGGAATACTCCACTAAGGACTGACCTCCAGCTGGACCTTGCACCACTGATTGCATGAAAGAAGAATGCATCAGTGAACAAGGACAGGTATTTCAGTCAACGCATCACAAAGTTGCTGATACTTAGGAAGCAATTCTGAAAGACACTTGGTTTTTCCAGTCATTATTTCTTCAAAAGGCCTGAATGTATTGCCCTCAAATATCACTTAAACCAAATGGATTAAAGGTAAACAATGATGTCAGAATTTGTAAAAAAAAAAAAAAAAAAAA
>VYZQ01012684.1:0-12554 GCA_013400655.1 Mystacornis crossleyi | reverse complement strand
GGGGTAATCAAGTTACACAACTGGTTTTGCTGCTGAAGCCACCTTATCAACCTAGTCTTACAGCAATCAAGACTCTGAGTCTCCTGTAAAGTTCTCTGCCTGCCAACAACTTACTTTTGGATTAATTTTTTCCATGTAAAAAGTTGTTTTTTCTTCAGTTTTGGCTCTCAGAAATGTTACGGTTTATGGGCACGTCATAGGTGATAAACTGACCTGTCTAAGCAGGGATCTCCTCCCTGTCTACTCTGGGACGATGCACTACTCAGAAGCCTCTGAGGAGCCATCAAGATAACCTTCCTTCTTGTTTTTGCCATACTTCCTACACTATTTGCATTACAAGAAAAGTAAAATCCATGACCAGGACACTTTGGCTCAGAGAGAGAGACATTACTTGAGACAGAACACGTATTTCTCCCCTCATAAAATGTCAAATCCCTCAAGTATCTCATTCTAGCCACTACTGCTTGACTAAGATCACCGGCAACAGAAGATGGGACAGTTAGTGTAATATATTTACTTGCAGGAGAAGTTGCCGCAAGAAAGAAAACAAAACCCCACAGCAATCCATGTGACATGGACGTGAACCAGGATCCAAGTAAGCTGTGGTATGAACTTTCAGCTTTACAGCTAATGCAGTTTCCTGAGACGTGACTCGGTGAATGTCACACCGAGGAGAGCTCTCCGTCAAGCTTCTAAACTCCTTAGGTATGTATTTTAACCAGAATGCCATTAGGCAAAAAGCAGAAGCTGCTACCACTTCTAGCAGTGTTTTGGCAACAGGTTCAAAACCGATAATGTATCAGGCAAGATCAGCACAAACTCGTAAGGTAAAGGTATAAGCATCTCTTTACATTTAGGTACCAAAATGTTTCCTAACACGCAATCCTGCTTTAGGCTTACTTACTGATTGAATCACTTATCCTCTCTGACTAGGGCATTTCAGACTATGTCTTGTACCTAAACTTCCAATGGCCAGACAATTTCAGGCTAAACAGACCAGCTGCCTGGTGTTTTCAGCTGCCTGGTATAGATGGTGCCACAGAGGAAAAAAAAACATTCCACACTGCTGAACGGGACTTGCATGCTGGATTTTGCTCTAGTCCCAAATTAAGAAATCTGGATCCAGCCCTTAAGAG
Source organism: Mystacornis crossleyi (assembly GCA_013400655.1). Lineage (NCBI taxonomy): Eukaryota > Metazoa > Chordata > Aves > Passeriformes > Timaliidae > Mystacornis > Mystacornis crossleyi. The sequence continues at coordinate 11,418 of VYZQ01012684.1, read as the reverse complement.
ACTACAGCTGTTGACTTACCCTTTTGGTCATCCCAGGCCAGAGGATTATGCAGTCTCAACCATTGTACACTCTTGGCTTAGGGCAAAATGTCAGTGTTTATCATCTCCTCAAAATGATTACTCTACTGATCAGCCTTAGTTTATTCTTGCCTGCATTTCAAAACAAAACAAAACAATGTACTAATCACCCACTGGCACTAAATAACAGCAAGAGACAGCAATGTCTGGGGACAAACGAAATTAAATAGAGAGCTGTGCATTATCAATATAATTCTGGCCATACAGTTCATTTAAACACATGGCATGAGTTCCCAATTGGAAGCTGTGGATTAGACATTAAATACGGAGCAGCGATGTATTATCGCTTCTGCTGACCATCTGCTGATGTATATTGCTATATAAATAACAGAAAAGAAGTGCCTCTTTTGTTAACACTAACTTAAAATCAGGATTTAAGAACGCACATTAGTCTTCTATAGACTATGAACTAATAGTTTCTCGAACTTCTCTGCTAAATATCAGAGAATCCCCACAAGAGAAAAGTCAAGCAGCCGCCTCCTCACTGGAAAAATAAACAGCACCGATCCCCTCTACTTGTTTGCCTGTTTTCATGAAAACTGGACAAAACCTTACAGCTTCAAGATTCCCACCTTTAAGTCAAATGCATTAAGAAGATATACCCAGCATAACTGAAGAAATCCCAGTGCCTTAGGTCAACAGACGGAAAGCAAGTAAATTTGGCTTTAGTCAACTAAAGCAACTTGGAGAGTCACAAGCTGGAACAGGCACTTCACTTGTTTTACATTAAAAACTTACTCTAAGGAGATAACAAAGAAAATTACAGAGTAGCTTAGGTTTTAATAGCTAACCATTAAAAGGCCGCAATATACCCACACAAATATTCCTGAGATTTAAAGCACCTTTTTGTGGTGGAACTGAGTTCCCAGAATTTCCTGCATCAAACATTTCAAGAAAATTAAACACAAACCAACCCCTCCCACAAAACACCAAAAACCCACCAACTAAACTATGCTGGATGAATGAAGTGGATTCGATCCAGTGCCTCAATACTCACTGAGACATGATAGTATACATACAGAATGTAAGCTCTAACTTGCCTGGCTTCATTTAGATTAAAGTCTTAATTGCTTATGCATAAACAGTAGATAGGCAAGATTTATAAACCTGAAATGTAATGAATTCTTTGGCTTTTGTGTACAAGTTAGAAAAAAATCATACCCACCAGTCCCTCTTAGCAGTACAGTTACACCTTTTTCAGCAGCCTAAGACAGAAGAGCCACATGGATTACTGTTCTTGGGGAGATCAAAAAACCCCAAATACAGTAAAAAACTGACCTCAGTTTAAGGCTAACCAAGCTCACCCTCTGCAGGGAAGTGTGAGGAGAGAGGCTGCCCTCCAGTGTTCAGTCACCAGGCTCAGTGAATGGGATAGGTTTTCTGCTCTTGGCTGCATACGCACTCATGGAGTGGGGAACTCGTATGTGAAAGGCACATTAATGGTAAACACAGAGTTAACTTGGCTTCTTCCCCGTCCTATTTACTGATTTAGTTGAGCTGGTTTGGATTTAACATTAGGTACCACAGACACAACGATTTATCGAGATCTAAATTATGCACACGTACTTTCAGGAGACTGCTAAAAATGTAGCTTTTCCTAAATGAGGGAGAAATCATGAATAGACACAGTCAAGCAACTTCTGCAAACTCTGTCAGAGCTCTGTTGATGTATTTCTAATACAGCTAGTGTTAGTGGCAGCAGGTATGCCATGTTTTGGTCACTACTGAGACTGGTACCATGTTACTATTGTACATTATTATGAATGCATTATCTGCATGCATTGGAAACAGATTCAGGCTCTCTAAATAACGAACATCCCACACCACCAGGTTCCTTTAAATTAAGGAGTGAACAGGTTATTACTAAACTATTAAATGGAAAACACATTTTTCTGCATCCCAAAAGCTTTCACAGTACTTCCCCTTCATGCTTTTGGGCCTAAGTATAGCAAACAACTATTTATCAGGAAACCAAAATTTATCAAATTGATCTCCTCCCTGCCTTCCTTCTCCCCATATCCTAAACGGATATGCTGGATCACAAGTCCACATCAGTCAGTGAAGTGGATCTCCATGCTACATCTCCAAACTTAAAATCAAAGCTCACACATTATTCTGTTTTTGACTAGTTTTAGGAGCTCATCACCCAGGCTGATGTATCACACTGTTTTATATCAAGAATTGCATCAATTACGTGTCTAAGACTTAATATCTGTGAACAAACTGACTAGTTTTAAGGTACCATGATCAATTCTTTAGCAGACTTAAATCGAAGGTAAATAACTAACTGTTACATTAGCACAAATACAGTCACGTATGGTTTAAAGGTATGTATGCATATTGATGGGGACAAGGTAACAGAGCAGTATCAGGTGTTAAACTTCTATATTCTTCAATAGAGATTCAATTCAGCACCAGTCAGCTCTAAGCCAAAAGTCTACTATGATTTTAGCAAAGTTCTGTGATTTTACAGGTACAAAACTATTAGCTACGCATATTCATGTACGTATACTCATCTGCAAAATGAACTATTCCCACTCCAGTAGCTCACAGTTTAATATACTCAAACTTCCTTTCTTTTTTTAAGCCAGATTAACATTCATCACAGAAAAATCCTTTTCAAACCTATCCAACATTTTAATAAGAAAATTAGTATTCTGGTGTTTTACTTTAATTCTTTTATAAAGCAAGGTCCTCTGGAGTCACGGTTACAGATTTTAAGAAGTTTCATGATATAGCATATTTAAATAACTGGGAGAGACATCAGAAGAAGAATTATAAATTTCCAAACCAAATAGAGTGACTTGTTACTAGAAACTCTCTCGATCCCCCATAAAACACAACAGTGAAGAACGAGCGTGGTTCGTTCAGGGCTAGCAGCTTTCCAATAGATGAGGAGTAATGTCTGACCCTGTTGGTTTCAATGCCATACACACATCCACCTTTAATCAGCAGTGCTCAGGAACTCAGGAAAACAGAACACATCTAATAGGACCACACTCTGAATCAGAAGCAGTCACTACAAGGAGAAGAAAAAATCCAAGCAGCCCTAGGGCTCTTCAGAGAGCAGGGCACAGTGCTGCTGGCTCATCCACCTGGACCAGAATTGACCTGGGAGCAGGAACATGCTGTATTAAAGTACTCTCCTCTCCTGCATCTCCCCGCTGCTCCTCAGCCCTTTCCTACATCATCACATAAAAGAAGCCTTTCTCATGATACAGCACAGGACAAGATTCCTCCCTCTCATCCTAAGAAACACAGCAGTAATTGGCGCCAGAACCACTCAGCCTATGCAGAAATGTATTCCCCAACTACTTTTAAACTACTCTTAAAAACAGGCTGGATAAAGCAGGCTCCCTCAGCAGGCAGAACAACACACCTACATGTAACTCTAATTCAGGCCTGAACACAAGATACACGAAGAACTTTTTGGAAGAACTGACAATTCAACACATTTGCATTCATCAGGTTATTCAACAGGACAGAATTATGGCTTATATTTATCCCTACCAAAGCAAATTATGTAAAATTTTTGACTGACCAGCAAGCATCTCTGATCTAACTAAAGACTATTGTAACATCCAAAATACCAATATTGTATTTACCATTACAATCATACATAAAAGGCAATAATAAATCTTTTCAAAAAAAACAGAGGATGACAAAGGAAACAGGAAAGAAATCAATTAAAAGGAAAAAAAAACTATCAAAGGGCTAATTTGTTTTTCAAAATCTGAAGTTAAGAAAGACTGTGTCTCACCAAAAAGGAAAACTTCAACAGGGAGAACAGACCTTGTAGAAAAGTGATGCTGACGTTATGGCAAAATATCAAGGATCCCATATTGCCTCTCCCAAAAAGAGTACGGTAGAAACAGTTTTCACAACACAGATATAGGTGGAAAACCTCATCTTTGGTCCACCACAAAGAGGCATGCTGGTATCAAGTTTACCTACCAGTCTGGTACTGTGTGCCAATCAGTGAATATTCCACCTGTACACTGAGCACCACATTCAATGAGATGACCTGCAAGACTGGGAAAATGGCATTAAAGTAACTAAATATAATGCAAAATCAACTTTCACAAATCCAGCTTTAAAATACAATACAATAAAATAAAAGTACAATGGAAATAGAGCTAAATAACATAACATCCTATTTTCCTCCATAAGTATCTAACAGAATTATGAATTATGCATTAAGCATAACAAGGGATCCTGAAAGATGAATATAGTATTTGAAGGATTTTTACAAGAAGAATTTTCCTGCAAAAAATGAATACCTAGAAGATTATCTAACGCCTAAATGAAGTTTACGTAGTCATTTAAAATCTTGATCTAAATTCAGAATCTCAGCAGTCCGCACTGTGTGTAACTAAATAGACAAAGACTATTTTTAAATGCAGAGATAGAAAATCTCACCTCCAATGTGAAGGACACAGTGTATTATGACTGTGTATTACTATTTGCAAATTTGGATTTGATAGTCTATAAATATTCAACAGAATTATGGGGGAAATTTTCATCTCTGTCATCCCCAACTCAGTGGAGCCTGAATGCAATTTCTCTCCACATTTTTTATCAAGCAGAGGTTCAAGCACGCTAATACTACAGTGCGCTCAGGCTACCCAAGTAGTCACTCATTTTTATGAGGACTTCAATTCAGATAAGTGATGCAGAATGTTAAATCAGGTGGCATAATTCTATCCCTTTCTGGATCAGGTTCCTAACCTTAGGACTCGCACAAGGATTTGTAGAAGGGAGTACTGACACCGAGCTTCAACAAAACCATAACAAGGACACAACCCTCTGACTGAACCTGCTTTTGTGCATCTTTCAGAGTAAGCCCTGCGACCATCCCAGCTATCAACAGTCCCAGCCAAACAGAAAATCCTGGGAATCAGTGGTCTGTACTGTAAGGTTTCATCTCTTGACACAAAATGAACAGAAAGTTAAGTTGTTAAATAAAAATCTTTCAACCCTTTCTTCCTTTTGTCATTTTAAGCTAGTTCCAGAATAAAGTTTCGATAATTTCAATTCCAAGCAAGAGTACTAAGTGAGCCTTTAAAAAGAATTCAAAACCTGCCAAAAACATGAAAATAAATTAATTCAATGATAATATGAAGAATCAGTATGGGCTGGAAAAGTTGGTATCTTGACACTGTGATACGAAAGATAAATTTACCCAATTTCTTCTTATATCATTTACCTTCCCGCAGCTAGCAAGTCATAGTCATCCCTATTCCAGCCAAACTAGAAAAAAAACACAAATGTTTTAAATACACAGAAGTTTCATACAGTACAAAAAACTGCACATAGTATGTTCTTTGCTTTGAATAACAATGCATTGGATATATCTTTACTTAACTGTAGAAGTCTAAATAACAGTAACTGGCAGACACTGTACATGGATTTGAGATCCTATGCAGAAAATCAGCAAAAAACCCTCTGATGCACTTCAGTTTTCCTCCTATTGATAAACCCCAATAAATATAAACTCGTAAACACCGTGTTCAAAAAAACTGGAACTGCAACATCCATAATACCTAAAACCTGCACAACCCACAGGTTTAAAGTACAGTACCTATCCTGTGTCACCTAAACAAATCACTATGTGTCTTCAACTTTTGAAAATTATGAGTTCCTGGAGTACTACCAGTCAGCCTTAAAAACTGAAAGTATGCTTAACTAGAAATTTTAACTAGAATATTTTCCCTGTGTTCAACCTAGTGCAAGCAATACAGCGATTGTGTCTTATTTAGCACTTCGCAGAAAACTTCTTAAAATCTTTCAGTTAATTAGGTAAGGTCTGTCTGGAATAGATAATACACACTGACAGCTGTAATTTTGAGATTGTGAACAGCTAGGAATAAAGTCAGAAGTCATAATGGAAATTATATATGGAAAATTAATTAGGCAATGTTTGACATGCACAAAGTCAAAAGAGTATGATGTCTTAGAAAGCATGTTTTTAACTAGACGCATACCCTCCTATTTTTTTTTAAACATGCACCAAAAGAAAGCTTCCATATTTCATCGTGTGATCCTTCACAAAAATTCATGAAAACCTATTAAAAATACTTCAGAAAACTACATACCCTCCTTGTATATATTTCTTAATTTCAAGGAATTTCAGAAATGCTGCACTGAAACTTGATGACTTCAAACAAAACTGCTTACCCACTAAACAAAAAACCAGAGTTTTAAAGCACCTCACGTGCTACCCCCCCGAGTGAGCTCTTCTATCGACACCTTGTGGTAAAGAAAAATATATTTGCACCCCAAATTTTGAAGAAAGGCAGGGGAAGAAAACCCAAAACAAATGGTAAGAGTTAAAATACTGGTGAAAGAGGCTAAGACTTCCTAAACTTCACCCATGCTTTCCAGCTTAATGGTATACAGGTTAGTAAATATCCCTGCTATCAATTTAGGAGAAGTGGAACTTGACAACTTTTCATGCATGTAAGAAAAAAAATAAATATGCTCGCCAGTTTTAATTCAGTATCTCCATTTTGACAACGGCTGCTGAATATTCACTCACATATGCTCGTTACCATACAGAAATTAACTTGTACTTACAGAGTGAATGAGTGGTCCTAATACAATCCCGCTGTCAACACACCTGCCCGTCACAACAATATCAGCCCCAAGGTCTAGAGCTCTGCTTATTGGTCTTGCACTAAAGATAACAAAACACAGCAGTAAGTGCTTTTGTTTTTTAAAGCATTATTTAAAAAACAGTTCCCTCAAACACACAGGTTAAACATCACTTGAAAATCACTTAGGAAATCAGTAAAACCTACTTTGACAACCTACTTGTTGTTAGGTATCTACATCAAGAGTTTTTCAAAGAGCAGTCATGACACCTCTATCAAATTCAGGTACCTAAATAACGTACCTGAAACATTTTCTTGAATGAAGTGCAAAGAGGGACACTTCTATCAACAATTACAGAAAAGAATGTTTTTCAGAGATTCAGTAACCGTTCAATTTGTAGGTGAGTGTATAAAGATGAACATTGTTCATAGATAAAAGCCTGGTTACTTTGCCCTCCAATTTCAAACCTTTCAGGTCAATTACCTAAGTGATTTAAGAACTTCCAATATGGTCCAACTTAAAGAGCACTGTGCCAGAACAGGATCACCAGGCTCATCAACTGGAAGAGACGCGTGTGACCACTGTCCCATATCTCAGTCCTTCCCCTTTACTAGACCTGACTGACACTGATTCATCTGAAGTGGATGGTGACAATGAAAACGTGACTGTTCACAAAGAGGCAACCAGAACACCTGCATTCAGAGATTTACGGAAATCCTAAGTATCATAAAGGAGGAAAGGGAGATCTTTCAAAACAGTGACCATCCTGAAAAAATAGTTTCCAAAATTTCAACAGCACAAAGCCCGACATACAGTTCAGCACAACCTAACAGAACCTCCTATGGCACTCTATGTCCCTGAAATTGAATTTCTCACTTGCACTTCTCTAGTGACAGCACTGTAAACTACTAGATGCTGCAACAGAATACTAAGCATATGAAAATGCATTTTTGCAATTGTTCTAATAAACTAACACTATTTTGGCTTGAACTAACACCTGATGATTCACAGATGGTGTATTGCTAAGGAGTCTTAACTCACAAGGTTATAAACTAAAACTTATTTACAAGTTGCAAACAAATTTTTTTTCTGGTTGCCTCAATAAATCAAAGGTGAATTATTAGAAAGTAGAACCTCACCTACTAAGTGGTTCTAATTGCAACGCAAAACAAATTCCCATATTCAATGTGTTAAAATTATTTGTTCATAATAAATAAAACTTGCTAAAATAACTCACCCAAGATATACATTCATGCTGTGAATATTCTCTGGAAATTGTCTGCCACTCTCTAAATCAGTGATACCAGCTCCTTTTAAGTTCTCTTTCTGTAAGAAAACAAGCAGAATACCCAAGCTATGAGTATTTTGAACTTTCTACTGTAAGCCTCTCATTAGTATCAAACAACAGATCTACTTCATAACTCTAAGCAAAGCATAATTATTTAAAGTATTAACAATACAAATCAGTTGAATGGCTAAAAGCCGTAGATATGCTTTTAACCACAACTTTTCCAGCATGCAAAAAACTAAGTCAGTCTTTAAAGAATGTAATGTTCATTTACATACAACCAACTACAATGAGCTGGTGTATTTCCTAGGCTTTAAACTGTCTTTAATTGCTGTAGGACTAAATAAATCAAACCCTGCAAACAGAAGTATGTCTGCCACATCTGCAATGGCGTCATGGCCAGAGAACAAGGCTAATCATTGAGCTTCATATGGTACTTAGAGTAAGTTGTGTTTCCAGAGAAGTAGGTGGGGGGGAGGGTGTGTTTTTGACCATGCATTGGGCAGCCTGCCAATCCAGTGGCTTGAGGATACAGTGACTGCATAGATACAATGTCCATGTAAACTGTAAACACTGATTTACAGGTGGGATCTGTAGTGTGGGAAAAAAACACCTCCCACTCTGAACTAATTTGGTATTCTATGTTAATGACTGACGTCCTCCAAACCACAAGTAACATTTACCATGTTTCATGTATCAACAACAGAAGTTATCGGTAGATCATAAAAACTGTGTCTTTTTTGTTCCTCTAAGTTATGAACTGACAATAGCATAGAAAACAATGCATTCAGATCAGACATGTCCATAACAAGCTCAAATAACAACCACTTTACTGTTGTACCAGCAATGAAATTCTGGCCTGCAGACAGTAAAGTAATTTCAGTAGGGCAGAAGTTTCTTAAAAGGAAGTCCAAGCACTGCACATAATTTGCAAATGAAGAATCTTACTTGATGATCTTCCACATTCAAGAGCACGCAAGGAGTAACAGATCCCATGCAGATAAATAATTTTCCACGTTACAGGCAGAGATTTGACCGCAGTGCAAACCTCTCCTCTCTTAACTACTATTATGTATAAACTCTTTTTCCAGTAGCTTTTCAGGTATGGCCAATATTTTTTTGCAGATTTCACACACTAAGTGTAATTCTTGAAGTAAAAAAACCCCATATATTTCATCTTCCAATTTTTTTTTTTTAATATTTAAACTTCAATCCTCTTACTTAACATTACCTTACTGGCTGTAAACTAATTACCTGAAAACAGGAAATCAGCTACCTATAAACAAAGTAACATCAGGAAATGCCTGTAAACCACTAAAAAACGTGAGAAGGTATAATCATTTGAATGTGTGGTTGCTACACCATATTCAGAAGATTTAACAAGCATGATTATCTTGTCTAGCAGCAATAAGCAACAGTACATAATAGCTTCTCCTGAAGAGCAGGCAGACCTTCAAGCAGATTCACATTTTGCTTCAAAAAGCTAAATAGCAGATCCACAAGCTTATAAAATTCACCCCCATTACATACCAAACACCAGATGTGCCAAGAATTGTATTCATGCATCAAAAAAGTCAGAAGATAATGAAGAACAACGCTTCTGACAGTAGAAGACTATTGCATAAAGACACACAAATTCCTATGGGACGGTAAATGCCACCTTCATGCTAAACACACTCATGCTACTAAGGCTTAAAACAAAGTGAAATACCTCACTCATCAGATCATCTCCTGCAACAACAGCTATTTTTAAATCAACATCTGCTTTCTTTGCCACCTCCTGAAGGGCTGCTGCACAAGCAAGTGGATTAATTCCTCCAGCATTACTGATGACACGAACACCTAATAGAAAAAAAACAAAAAACAAAAAAGGCAAGTTAAGTTCAGCAGCATCAGTAGTCAATCACCTGTATTTTAAAGAGTGTGCTGAAACACAAGCAAGGTATCAGACACTCAATCAAGCAAAATACTAAAACCACACTAAAATATGAACCACATTTAACTTGTGAAAGGATCACAGTAAGCCAATGCAAATTTGTTTAGAGAAAAATAACTGCTATAGATACTTCTCATCTATCCTTTATGAATGGAAGTAGAATGTGATCAGAAAGACACACATAATGAAGCAGACAGACAGCATTCAACATCTCTGACAGGTATAGAAGTAAACACTGTGAAGCTTTACTAATGCAAACAAAAAAAAGAGTGATTAGAAAGTCATACTGTAAAACTACATCGACATTTTGAAAAACCTGAATTACGTTGAAAACATCCAGATCTCACATTTTAAAAAAAGATCTGTAAAGCAATCTTCCATTCACAAATTAAAGCTATAGTAAGAAATACATGGAAATATATGTATATATTTACAGTTATAACAAACATCTCAAATCAACCCAATTTCACCATCAGACCTGTACCCCACATCAATTACAATGGGATTTTTCTTGGAATCCTAGAATGGTTTGGGTTAAAAGGACCTTAAAGATCACCTAGTTCCAAGTCCCCTGCTATGGGCAAATTATTCAGGGCTCCATCCATCCTGACCTTGAATACTTCCAGGGATGGGGCATTCACAACTTCTCTGGGCAACCTGTTCCAGTGCCTTGCCACCCCCACAGTAAAGAACTTCTTCCTAGTAGCCAGTCTAAATCTACCCTCCCTTCAGCTTATGGCCATTCCCCCTTCTCCTATCGCTACACATCCTTGTAAAAAATGCAGCTCGAGATCTCTTGCAAGCCCCCTTTAGGTACTGCAAAGTGCTGAAAGGTCTTCCCAGAGCCTTTTCTTTTTCAGACAGAACAGCCCCAATTCTGTCAGCCTGCCTTCATAAGCAGGTGTACTGAATTAACATACAAACTCATGCAAGAGGTAGCCTACCTTTCCTGTGAATATCATTTATATAGGGAGCCATGGCAGTGGAGACAAAATCCGGAGTGTAACCTAAAACCTGAAATAATCAAGAGCTGTAACCATTTCTTACAGGTAGGTCAACCCAATCCCTTTCCTTGGTTAACACAAAAAACGGGGAGGAAGAACAACTACTTCTCAAGATGTTTGGGAAATACGATGGGAAATGACATGAACACTTTCAATATATGAAACAGAATGGATGTAAATACATGCGAGTAAAAAGTACACTTAAGGAACCGTGTCCCCGTAACCAGGTATGTCTTAAACAGGCTTCGGGCGCGATTAGGGCTGAAGGAGAGCTCGGGAGGTCGGAGAGTACCGGAGCGCACCCACCCCGGCCAAGCCGAGCATGCTGGGGCCGGACACCGGCTTTACTTACGGGAGACCGGGCCTTGGCGGCCGTGAGCAGCGACATGGTGATCTCGGAGAGGTAATCGAAGACGAGGAAATCCAGCTTCCCTCCGTACAGCAGCTGCGGCACTGGGGGAGGCAGGCAAAGGCGCTGTCAGCGCGGGGGCACCCCCGGCCCGCCCCTACCCCCGGTG
>VYZQ01012681.1:0-49352 GCA_013400655.1 Mystacornis crossleyi | reverse complement strand
ACTTAATGTAGGCCGACTCACTCTAAGCCTGGTCTATTTGCATAACTGGGGACTGCTTCACTTTGTTCTGATCTTCTTGGTCACTCCAGTGAATGAAGTGAGGCAATGTGTTATGTGCTATTTATTCATAACACGCTAAGTACAATAAGATTTACTTGCTAGTACATGNCTGTTGGCAGGTGAAAGTCTGCATACACGCGGAGATTTAGCCCTAATGAGATAGAACAGGTAAACTCAAACTCAATACAATTAAGCACATCACCTAATGATGCCTGGGAAAGCTTTCAAAAAGTCAAGCATCAAACCCAAATCTTTCAAATTTGAAGAAGATGCCTCTTCCCTAACACCCACACTTTCATCCTAACAGGGGGTTTATGTTAATTTTCACATGCTACATTTTTCAGTGCAGCAGAAAAACAGATAATTGCACTTGTAATTGTGGTGTACCCTGGTAAAGTCTGTCAGGTGTTAGAATACTGACCTCAGTGCCTGTGCTAATTAGATGAAATTGAAAAAAAGCCCAGGCTCTATAAATCAGATGCTACTAAGGTTAGGATGGGTGCAAGATGGAGAGGGTAGGAGGAAAATCTGTTCTCTTACAGCTCTGACTCATTGTCTGCTTGCTATCAGAGAAAGGTTTTCAAATCAGGACTTCCTTATTTAATTCACAGAAGCCATTAATGCCTGGACCCAATGGCACAACTGGTGATGTTTGGATCAAGGCTGCCAAGGCAAGTCAAATAACATGCATTTGCAGTGAAATGGGATGAGTCATGGCAATTGACACCACCTCCTTGGCCAAGATTAAGTGGAAAATGACTTGTGTTTGGCGAGCAGGTTTTTTCTCTATCTCTTCTGCTGAGGTCTCAAGAAAGGAGGCAACTTCCTTCACACCGCTTGGCCTTGTCTGACAAAGCCAGCCACAGCTCCTAAGCACAAGCACCGATGAAAAGTACATCTCCACTGCTTGTCTGAAAAACAATCTGGGCTTTGGCAAACACTTGGTTATGAACGTGGGCGTGTAAAGGAGTTTGCAATCCCAACTCCAAATGAAGCAGTAAAGAGACTGCTTTGACTCATGTGCCATCTCACTGGAGGAGGCCCCAGGAAACAGGATCAGCTACCGAGCGGAGGTTTCAAAAGGAATATAGTTTATAATTTGCAAAAAAAAATTCTTATTTTATAGTTAAAATGTTTAATGTTAGTAGTTCAGCAAGCACGTGTACCTAATGTTACTAACAAAAAGCTAGCTGTATGTCTTCTAGGAATAAATTCTCATCTGTGGACCCAGGAGCACGAGCAACCTGAGCTCCTAATTGCCTGGAAGAAATACCCTTGGACTACCAGCTTTTCTGAACACCTAAAATGTTTTCTGTAATGCTTGTAAAATGCTGTTACCGCAGTATAATCCTATGTATTACAGTAGAGTGTATTCAACTCAGCAGAACAGGAGGGTTCAGAAAACAGAACAACTGCTGATAAAAAAATACAAAGAAGCGTGCAAAAGGATGTGCAACTTTAACTAGCTGTCCTGTCAGTAAGTTGGGTACAAGGGTGGCACAGAATATGGCAGTAGAGCACATCAACTCACTCTCAAATGATGTGCTCAAAAGGAACAGCAACCACCAGGAAAAAGGACAGTTCTTCACACTGCTGATGGGTACAGACACAGCTTGTATTGCATACATTGCCAGAGAGATTTAAAGGAAAATAAACTTTGCAGAAGAACAATAACAAGGATTTGCATGCTGAATGAACAGGCTTCTGCAGAAAAGATGATCTGAAATTCAAGTACGAGTCATTCCCTTCATTTTCATGAAATTTAGACCAGGTCCTAGATGAACTGAGACTGCACAAGAATTCAGTGAATAACTGTCTAAGAATAATGAGAATTAATATTACATATAAGATGAGCTCTGTACTTAAGAAGCAGAGCTGGGGAAAGAGAATTTGATAATCCATAAATATTTGAATGCTGCAAGCTACATCTGATTGAAATTCATCAAATTTTCATTTTCTTTTCCAAACAAACAGTCTCTGTGAAAAATGCCATAGCTGTTTAATCTTCCTCAGGGTTGCTGAAGAAGGTTCTTCTTCTAAAATTAAAATGCAAACTATTTTCTACAAAATTAAAAAATAATAAAACAGCACAAACCAACCCCTCTGAATTTTTAGGGGCAATTAGGAAGCAATCCAGTGGCACTGTTCTTTCTGTGTAAGGTTTCTCCCTTCTTTCTGATTCTCTGTTGACATAGGAGGTGCACCAAGGGTTGGGTGGCCTAGGGGTAAAGTTACCACCTAGAATCCAATACACCCAAGTCCATATTCTATTTTTTCAGAGGCGTCCTATGTAGCTTTACACAGAACACCTGAGCTCCTCTGGAGCACCAGTCCCTGTAGCGGCACTGATGCTCCCCTTCCCACTGGCATGTCCATCCAGCAGGAGATGGGCAGATGGCCACCAGGATTATCTGAATACACAGAATCCTGCATGTTCCAGAGCTCTGCCTAAGTGAGGCTCACTGTAGGCATTTTCACACGCATGTAGAGATCACAAGACTTTACAGTCACTAAAAAGCCTCCATCATTTTCACTGAGGTCATTTCTGCAGGATTATTTAGATTTCAGATTATTTATAGGATTATGTAGGTGCACTGCAAGTTCTCTCCAGGCCAGGTTTGGAGGACCATATCCTGTGAACAGAAGCTTCCTCTCCACTGTGTTTGCCATTTCTATTGGGTTTAGCTTACCCTCTGCTCTGTGGAAAATGAGTGTTCCTTAGCTCTTTATCCTGGGGGGCAGGCGTTTATCAAAATCTATTAAATATTTAGACCTTTATATAGCACGTAATGCTGCTAACTTGTTTGACTTAAATTATACCCCACTGGCAAATTAAATTAGAGAAGATTTGAGAAAATCTACCTTTTAAAACAAATGCTGATTTTTTTCCGTGTTCAGCCATTTGTGGGATTAACTTTTTTAATGGGTTTTTATGTGCACAGTGTTTTTGTTTTCATGGATACTAGAAGAGGATGAATTATTCATCAGGGGAAAAAACATCTACAACATGCATTTTCATAGCTTATTTGGTCCCTTTTTTCCTATTCATAAATCAATCCTGATTACTACAAATGAATGTGTTCCCACTAACAGTTCACTGATGACTCACTTGGACCATTAATTTAGACCTCTTCACTGAGTGCCTTAGGAAGCTGCCACTAGTAAAAGGAAACAGGAAGAACATTCTTTGTGACCTCCTCTCTCTGCCTGCACACCTTGGACTCCATTCTCTCCAATCCTTATGTATAATTTTATAGACACAACACATATTCTCCAGTTCGAACGTGCCATTTCCCCTCCTGCTCCAGTGACAAATTTGCGTGAAGGGAAGGCAGAAAATAATATATTAATGCTCAGCAGGTTGCTTTTATGACCTAGGAGGAGAACAGAGAGCAATGGCTCAGCATCTACATCCTAAGTGGGGGCAATTGATACTCACACATAAAGACATCACTGAACTATTACGGGAATGACTGCAGATGTGTCACTGGTGACATAGATCATGAGGCATTTGTCTCTGTTCCTGGAGTGCTGACGAGCTGTCATCAGTGAAGAACCATTGTCATCGAGGAATAATGCTTCACCATTTAGAGCAGTAAATGGAACAAGCCAATTCTTATCCAGGCAGTAGAGCATTTATCAACTCCTTACTGCCCAGCTGGGAACAAAGAGAGGATTCTACCCATTTGAAAATTATTATTATTATTATTTACTACTATATTGGCAACACAGTGCACTGAATAGTTTTAGAAGAAATATTTATGCCCCAGAATTCCTAAGGGTCAACACTCAATCTTTCTCAATACACACAATAAAAGAGAGAAGGAAAACACATTTGTTTCCTTCCCAGTCCAACTGCTGCAGTGCCACGGTGGTTAGCATTGAACACCCCTCTGTTTCATGTGCTGGGGCTCTGTACTGAACCCTAATCACCGGTGTCAAAAGGGAAACGTTCCTCAGAATGATACCAGTTATTCTTTCCAGCCTCCACTGCTGTGGCTGTTGCTGAATATCATTTGAGTATTTCCAAGTACCAAGCTGAACGGAATGCTGCGTGTCCCACTGCAACTCACTGCTCTTTATGCCATAAAGGTATCACAAATCCCAGGCAATTAACAGTTTGGAAAAGAGTACATTAACACCAGCTACTAAAAGCCTTTTATAGTCTTGAATGGCATTCACTGAGCAATTACAAAGTTAGCTTTTTCTAGTTACTGCTCTTAGGAATTCATGTAACAGTGATGCTCATTAAAAATACCTCAAATTCGGAGTTGTATTGTCCAGCATGGAAACAGTGATGGCATTTTATAAGTTTATCACTGGTGTAACGTGTCTGATGTTGACTATGACAGGAGGGAGTCACAGAGACTCTTCCCAGCAAACCTCCAGCACCTACATGCAGCGCAGTGATAAGCCAGTCTTATGGTCAGGAACCTGGGCTTCCCTATCCCAATACAAGCATACCAGCACAATCCTGGAGCTGAAACAACCTCCAGATCATGAATCACAGCGATGCTGGATGCTGCTTTAAATTTAGTTACTTAGATAATCTCCATTCATGACAAAACAAACTGTTGAGCTGCTGAATTCCAAAGCCTGTTTCAATCAGACTCAAACTGAGGGGAAAATCTTCTAGTTCATTAAAAACTTCCTGCTACCTGCAACACACCAGCACACAGGGGTCTGATTCCAAGCCTGACTCCTCTCTGATGTGGCATATGCAAAATGAGGACAAATGGTGGGTTGCCACTGATACAGAAGAGACTAAGGGCCTAGCTCTGCTTTTGTGATGTGAACCATTTCTTGACATTTCTTTCTAAAAGACTAAGGCTTCTCAACCAAGAAAAATTCTCCAAATTCACATACAGTATCTGAAAAAGAGCAGAACAATCATCTCTCTTCCAAAATTATTTCCGCAGATGACTTCTGCCACAGAAGAAAAATTATTACACGTGTCCGTGAACTCATCACATCCTGTTGTCCTGGCTGCAGCACACTGGTGGTAATTGGCTTACTCAAGGCCTATTCAGGTTGAGATCCCTGGGGCTGCACTAGAGAATGCAAGGGTGAAGACTGGTGAGGTCTTGCCTATAGTAGAGAAATACTGGATAAAATAAAACCTGCCATTACCACTCTGAGCTCTGTACCTTATTTTCAGTTTAAGTACTACAATTGTACATTCAAAAAGATAAAAATCAACTCAGCAGGCTTTTAATTCACAGGTTACAAAATACAACACAGTAATTGAATGGACAAGTACTCTAATGCCCATTTAGTATTGTAGATAGGCAGGGTCATACAGACTTCCACTGCTTTATTCTGAACCTGTACTGAAAATCTCTGAGCACGAAGTTCTGTAGGAGATGGACCAAGTTATCCAAGTTCCAGCATATGTTTGTAAGGATGCAGAGAAAGAGCTAGTATCATGCAAAGAAAAAACACAGTCAGAAAAACAGGATTCCTCCCCTGGAATACAGATCAAGCAAGATCCTTCATGACATTTACAAATGCCTTCATGCTGTCTCTTTTACTAAGTTACTTCCCTTTATTTTGGAGAAAATACCAGCTAAAATATTAAATATTTTCTTCATATATCTAAATATATCTGTAGAAGGGCAATTATATCACCACAATTAGATTACCTATCTTTTTTTTAACTGTTTAACAGAGCAGATAATTAGAAAATAAATAAATCCATGTTTTGGCATTTTTTCCCCCCTTTAAATTCTAAATTGAATTGTTTTCATCATTTAAAACATCAGTTGCACTCATCTAGTGAACAAATAGCATTTCTAGCCCAAAAGGCATAAGGTAATTAAAAAAAAATCAGAGAAAACATTAATACAAGGAAATTAATAATCAATTATATCAGCCCAGCATGGTGTACAAACGNAATAGGAGAACAGATCTCCACATTTACTGACAGCAGAAGGGAAATGTTCATACAGATCTACCAGTTCTTTTCACTTTTGCATAGACCCAGACGAGTTGAGTTGAGCAAGAACCACATCCTACAGAGACAATGCTTGTATCAGGAAGGCTACAGCACTGAAAAAGTGGATGCTACAGGACCAGAATATCATTCCCCTAATCCTGAGGGTGGAAAAACACAGTNTCATGCCGTCTCTTTTACTAAGTTACTTCCCTTTATTTTGGAGAAAATACCAGCTAAAATATTAAATATTTTCTTCATATATCTAAATATATCTGTAGAAGGGCAATTATATCACCACAATTAGATTACCTATCTTTTTTTTAACTGTTTAACAGAGCAGATAATTAGAAAATAAATAAATCCATGTTTTGGCATTTTTTCCCCCCTTTAAATTCTAAATTGAATTGTTTTCATCATTTAAAACATCAGTTGCACTCATCTAGTGAACAAATAGCATTTCTAGCCCAAAAGGCATAAGGTAATTAAAAAAAAAAATCAGAGACAACATTAATACAAGGAAATTAATAATCAATTATATCAGCCCAGCATGGTGTACAAACGAAAAAAAAAAAAATCCTTTTTCTCTAACTCTATAGACATGACAGTATGTCTGCTGATGCTTCCTGCCTTACCAAGTGAAACCTTCAAAGCCTCCAAGAATTGCCTGTGATTTTACACCTTTATTATATCATGACTATATTATTCTCTTCCCCCTTCTCTTGGTTTGAGTAGCGGGAGCTTAGTTAAAAGCAAAAGGAAAACAGTTCATGTCTCTTAAAGACTTTANAGAAGAGAATAGGCCCTTCTCTGTGAAAATTTAGCAGCCAAATAATTCACCAATAGCTCTCACTTATTATTTACTGGCACAACCAAACATAACTGCTCTAAGTGAACAGTTTGTCAAATTAAAAAAAAAAAAAAAAAAAAAAAAAAAAAAAAAAAAAAAACACCAAACCCACAGCAGGTTACCTGGTGTCCTATATAGAGAGCCCTGGGACACTTGGTAGGATTCTGGAAGCTGGCAGGCAAAGGGGAAGGAGGTATACAGACAGAAAGCGTGAAACGTGAGCTGGCAGATACACCTTCAGTCCTCTGTTTCTCCCATTCCCATGTCTCTTTCAGAGGAGGGCGTAGGTAAGACTGTAATTCAAGTTTGCCAATAGAGCTGAAATCTGTCACACCTATAGAAAATCCATTCTGAGGGCTAAACACAAATAAATTCTACCTCACACTCCCACCGTCTTTGGATTCTTATTCATTTCAGTATTCAGATATCCAAACTCCACTTGCTTCAAATAGCAGCAGAGAAAGGAGAAGGAGGGGAAGAGGAAATGAGGAGTAGTCTATGGATTTAGAAACTACCACATATAGCAAATATGAATATGAATCAACAACAGAGAATGTGACACAACCATGCCGTATGGGATCAACTCAATTGACCCCTAAGCCTTTATTTTTGATACTCAGATTCTCACACTGATTGTACATTTATCTCTTGTTTATATACACACCCTCAGTTTCCCATTGGTAAAAGAATGATTACAGTGCTTAAAAAAAACTTCACCAGTCCTACACGGACTGGAGTGCTGGCAGAAGCCTGTACATGCCATGTGCAGGGGGAGCTTCACAAGTATGTTGTTCTACCCAGGGTCACCATATTTTCCACTTGAAGTCTACACTGTACAAATGTACCAAGTACATTCAAAAACAATTTGTTCTTGCTGTCAATTTATAAGGACAAACCTGCTGTGGTTGCATGATATTAAGAGGAAAGGAAAAAAAAAAAAAAAGTCCAAGCAGATAACGTATTGGATGCTGAGATACTAACCCTGGACGGATTCCTGTGGCTGGCAATGCCATCTGCCTGGTGGGATGCAGAATCCAAAGATCATTGTATTCCCTGGAAATCTCCCCCATCTTGAGACTGAGTCACAGCCAAGGAGTGCTGATCGAGTCAAAGGGATTGAAAGCTAAATAGTGACAGATATGCAAGGGAAGCACGGATCAGCTGTGGGTCACTCACAGCTTTTCTCTCAGGAAATCTCATTGTTTTGTACCATTGCTCCAATGATACATCTGAAGGCATGAAAAAGCTAACACTTGTGTTTTCCCCCTCCCCTGTATGAAACTAAGAGGAGGAAAGCAAGTCTGAATATTATTCTCTTGTTAAAAATATTTAAGCACTGAAGCCAGAGGAAAAGCCAGAGATGTGTGTCTGATCCTCTATACTCAGCCTGCAAGCACATGAGCCACAAACCAACGATCAATATTCTACCTATTTCAGCAGAGCTTTTCAAACTTAGCATTTCTGACCACACAGATAGAAAGGTCACTGTTTAAGAGACCTCTTGCCTTTGCCACGGTTGACTCAACAGGTCTCATTTGTGCTGTTACACAAATCCTAAATACACCCTCCTGATCTTGACGGCCTCAAATATCCAGAGCCAGATTTTCCTCCTGTAAGTTTCCACTTACACTTGTCTGACTCCTGTGCAATTATCATCACTGAGGAGGAAGGAAGGCTAAAATCAGAGTGAACACTGGTTGACTAAATTAAATATATTAATTATATATATAATTTCCTTGTCCAAAAAAATTATGTTTTCTTCAGTACATTTTTTAAAAATGAATAAAAAAACAGACACACGTTGCCTATTTTTGACTGGACAGAATTAATAAAGACAGATGTGTCCTGTAAGGCCACATGGAAATCTATTGCAGAGTAACGGACCATATATTGGCCATGTATTTTTGCAAGAACTTTGGTAGAAGATCTCATTCTACTACATAATGAATTTCTGCAGCTTTGACTGACACTTATGACTAGGTTTAAGTGAAAGATTTGAAAGTCTCCTGATCAGCTAATAAGTGCTGGTGAAGAGGGATAATAAATGTTAGTGATGCTGGGGGTGGCAGAGGCAGCTGCGTTCTGGGAGAGAAACATGTAATAACTCGACAATAACTTTCGCAGTGGGAGTCAGAAGGTGCCACTTGACCAGGATGTGTTATAATCTGCTACACCTTTCTGGCCACGTGTGAAAAGTCAGTCAAGAAAGATACAAGTAAGGGGGAGGGAGGCAGAAGGTGTAAAATAGCAATAGGGGGCATTTTTAAGATACACTACACTAAACTGGTGAAGATCACTACTGGCTCCTTCAATTCTTTTCTGCAGCTGCAGACTAGCCCTGGCCTGATATGGCAAAGCGCTTAAGAAAAACATGAGTTTATCTCTCCTTTCATTTTTTTACTACTGCTCCCTCCTTCCAACTTTAAAATGGAAAAGAGAGGAGAAAAAAAAAAAGGGCTCAACAGCAAGTCTAGACTCAAAGCTACTAATGTTTTCAGATCACAGAATACGCTGCTAAAGGGCAAATAATTTGTTATATAGCAGGCAAGGCTTTGCATCTCCTTGTCTATCTGATAAATGTTGAAGTTTCAGTTCTCCCAGATATCACATGCAACACATTTTCAGTGTTATGTACACGGCTATTTATTCATTTTCTAGTAATTAGTATCCTGGGGAGAAATCCTATTGCCACTCTATTTACCTAATTTAATAAAATACTGCAAAACGCAAAGTGGGAGGAATTTCTTATGTTTCATTAGCATTTGGAAATTCTGATCTTTCTAATGATGTCTACTGACCCCTAGCCTGTAGCTGTATTTCAAAGCAGTTTCTTCATCAATTCTTTCTTCAATTAAAAACTATTACCAAAGAAAATTAGAATCAAATATCTCGGTGGCGGAGAAGATTTTCATTTACTCAGGGCTTTTATTTTACAGTAATTTAAATAAGTGAGAAAAGAATAATTTTTAAGAGCTTTATAATTTAGAAGGAAAGAAAAAACCAAAAAGGTTAAAGACATATTAGCTATTAGGAAGAAAATTAAATTAGCTGCATTCTCCCCACCCCAAGCACAGCCCTTTTCACCTGTGAATACCCAGTTCTGTTCTTGTTCACAAAATTTGTCACAAAAAAACCTGTTGAAGTCATTGTGAACATACCAGTACTGGCATCTGAATGCAACTCCTTTGGCCAAAGTATTCAAATCGAGGAAGATGCAGAACCAATCCTTTCCCATTTGCACTTGGGCTTTCTAACAGAAGCTTCTGACAGTCACCTGCACTGAAGCTTCTCATTTGTGGAATTTGGTTATTTCTTTCGGAAAGTTTACTGGGTACCTGGAAGCTCAATAACCCTTCAAAGCAGTAGCACTTTCATACAGCTACTTGAATATATTTCTGGAGACTGCCTCAATATTTTAGCCTGCGTATAAGCTTTCTTGGCCCAAAACTGAGGAAGAGCGCACAGCCTCCCTCAGCTCTAACATAAGAAGATGATTTATTTAAGAAGGTGATGAATTTTCATACTGGGTGCAATTATTGAGGTCCATGTGAGCACACATAGATCTTCACATGCGAATCTAACAAGGTTTCTAGGGAACTTGCAGCTATTACAGATTCACAGGCTCCTTCACTCAGCTCCTGGGAAAGCACTTACAGCTGATTCCATGCTAATTCATTGCTCAATGAATAAGTAAAATCTGTACAGTATAATAAAACCATTGATCATCATGCTTTAAGATTGACTCCTAAATATTTAGGAAGCAGCGCCTGTTCAATGGAAATGTTTATTGGCACTGTGAAATTAAACTGTCACCCGTGAAATAGTAAAACTCATTAACGTGGAGTTTCTTTTTAAGTGTTAGGAATTAACTTTATGGCCGCATCCGTAATGGCAAGCCTCAGCCTTAAATCGCCTGCCATTTAGCATTCGCGAGCGTTATTAAAACATATTAACCGTGATTTAATTGACTGGAAATTAAAGAATATAGAGGGGGAAAATACATATACAGGAGAAGAGAAAAGAAGGAGGGAGGCCGGGGCGGGCAGCGCTGTTGGGAGGGGGCGGACGGACGGACAGNGGCCCCCCGGCCCCGGGGGGCAGCCCGCGGAGCATCCCCGCCTGCGCTGGGCTCCAGGACTCGCCAGCACCGCCGGTGCCCGGCTGCACCGGGCTCGCCCAAGCGCGCCCGTAGAGCCACCGCCGCTGCCCGCCCGCCGGAGCACCGCAAAGCCCGGCAGCCGAGGACGCTCCTGCCTGAGGGGACCGATCCTGCAGGGCCGGCAGAGATACGTCGCGAACTTACGAGCGGATCTACCGGGGAAAAAAGAGCGAACGGCGATTTCCCAGCCGGGATATGCTGGGGCAGCAGGGACGGCGAGCACCACGCCCCGGGAGCCAGCCGCGCCCCTGGGAAGCGCCCGGGGAACCGACGGTACCGCCGGGCCAGGAGAAGACGCTCGGTGCCACCGGCGCTGCTCCGGCAGCCTGGAGCCAGGATGCGCCCACAAAATCGCGGCATCCCGCGGCCCTTGCGGGAAGGACCGACTCTCCCCACCAGGCAGAGGTGCGACCCCGTTCCGGCCGGTGGCCCGCAGCCGAGGCAGGGTGATAGCGGCCACACCGACCGCAAAAAGATGCGGCCAGCGGAAGGACAACAAACCGTGCGGAAAATCCCGAGCGGCTCCTCGCAGGCTCCAGCGGCTCCCGTTCACTCCCACGTCCACACCGGCAGGACGGTGAAGAGCAGTCTCTCCATCTGGCCCCAACTTTGCATTTCTGAGCTCCATTAGCAAGGCGGAGCCGGACTAAGTTTCTCAAAGGTCATGGTGCAATAACCCCCTTTTTCCGGGAGTTTTTCCCCATCCCTTTCTCCCGTCCCCGCCCCAACCCCAGGCAACTCCTTACACTCCCGCTACTTACAATTTGTTGCAGTTAATCCCAGATGCCATAAAGTGAAGAGCATCAGAGTGAAGCCCCCGAGGGCTCGGGAATCCATCTTCAGCCCCAGAGGGGGAAGCCAGCCGCTCGCCTGTCTCCCCTGGTCCCGGTCTCCGAGCGCCTCTCAGCCTCTGTGCGCTCGCTCTGCCTCCGCTCATTTACTCCATACAGCATCCAAGCGCTCCGGGTGAAGGGAAGCCGGGGCCGGCCGAGGGACTCTTCACAGCCCTTGAAGGAGCCGCTCCGGACGCCGGCGACAGTGCCCGAGCCGAGCCCGCTGCCCCGACTGCCGCCGCGGCGATTCACCTTGCGAGCGGCGGCTGGGTGGGAAGCACCAGCCGCTCGCTGGGCACCTCCTTATAGGCGAGAGCCGCGCTGCACTCCACCTCCTCCCAGCCCCCTGGAAGTTGCTCCTCCTCGCCTTCCAGGGAGGATCCTTACTGCAATCTTCACGCGTTGTTGATAAGTATCAGAGTCACGGAGTAAATCAGATGCCTGGAGAAAAAAAAAAAATTAAAATCTTCCTTTTTTTTTTTTTTTCTTTTTTTCTTTTTTTTCTCCCACACCGTTTTCCTCTCCTTTGGGTACCACTGTGGCTGGAACATTTTAAAGATCCCCCGGCTCAGATGTTTGTTTGCTTATGAATACATATGTTATATACACAGACATAAAATATACATGGTATCCTGGCTTGTACAGAGCCGACACAGCCCGGAGAGCCCCAGCCCTGCTGCCGAGGCTCAGCCTCACGTCCAGGGAGGGGGGATGAGCCTCAGACGGGACTGATGCTCTATCCGCTCTTCTGTCAAGGCTGTCCAGAGCCTCCCTGTCTGGCCCTCCCGGAAAGCGAGAGGTGGCTCCAGGGGTTCCAAAAGAGACACGGAGAACTCTCGTTAGCTCTCCCGGCCTGAAGAGGAAGGTGGCCCCCCGGGGTAGCAGACCCGGACCCACACCCATGGTCTGCGTCGCCCTCCCGGCCGGCGAGGGTGATGCTTGCCAAAATCAGATTTCCTGACCGACTGACTGATTGATTACAAGACTGCTCAGCGGCTGAACGGGCCGGGATTACCTTCCTGAGGGGCGTACACGAAACTAGAGCTGAACGAGCATCCTGCCCTCCTCTGGCAGGGTGAGCGCTCGGAGCCGGGCCCGCACCGGCCCGCAGCTGCACGGGCGCGGGAAGGCACACCTGAGCCCGGGACTCCGGCTCGTTCACTGCTGAGGTCTAACCTTGCTGCTTTGCTGCGGCGTCACCCCACATCAATAGAGTGCTGCATCAAAGTCAGGCCAAAATTGCATTAGCGATTCCGCTGTAATCTGCAAGGAGAGTGTGTTTGGATCAAGTCTTTGGGGGTGGGGAGGGGGAAGCCGCTGGTGCTCGAAAGCCGCTGGTGCTCAGCCATAATCCCTCACAGTGGCAAGGAATAATCAGAAGAAATAGACTGTTCACCAAAGCCATCCTGACTTGCCAACGGAGACGGGAAGTTTAAATTACTGGCATGCTGTAAGCCTCATTTTAAAAAGTAAGGAAGGTGGAGAAAAGACATGGTGCTTAGCTATTAGGCACTAACTATATCAGAGAGGGGTCAGGGGGACATCTTATCTTTAAAGGGGTAGTCATCTTGGAAAGCAAAAGTCGACATTTAAAAATTGACCTAATTATTTCACTGTCTGTTGTTACAAGTGACACAAGTGGCACAAGGTTAAACAGAAAGGATAGCTGCCTAGCACCAAGGCTTTCAGTCAGAGTCAATAAAGGATTTAGTCAGATAAAAATAAGAGGAGGGACTTAAAAAACTAATGAACTCTACAATTGTTTAATTTTTGACTTCTAATACATCTGAACACACCAAGGTTTCATCTTTGCCCGTGCAAAGACCTGACCCAGTTGCTCTACACTTGTGTCTGGGCAGAATGAGATTTTGGAAATTTGGGGTGGCAGTCAGACCAAGGCTAAATCATCTACATGAGGTGTCTGCTTTCCCTTACACAGGTCCTGATGGAGGTATTAAACTGATCACCCAGGAGAGGTTTGTGCAAGGGCACAGACACCATTGTGTCTGAGCAGGCCCATTTTTGAAGGCAGTGAGCTCTGCTCATTTCCCCCAGCCGATGGGGAAAGAGAGGGTCTCCTATTCATGTTTTCAGATCCTAGTAAGAAACACATCATCTTCTCCATACCAATCATATACGAGATTCTGGCCCAGGAACTGAGATCTGTATTACTTTGCTGCATTAGGCCAGGAGGCTGGAGTATGGAGAAAATTACATTATTAACTTGACTTTTTCAGGTGAGTGATCAAGCTTTAGAAGTGCTAGCAGTGCTTCCAGAGCTATCACTTCAGCAAAACTAAGCAGTAGAATATATCAGAAACGTTAAACCAGAGTGGATTTCTTCTGGAAACACAAGTCTTTGACACACTCACAACCTTGCAGCTATGTATTCTGAAATTAGCAGAGGAGTTCAAAAGAAGGAAATTAAAAACGAGGAGGGGTGTTTCATGCTTTCCTTTTAAAAAATAATTAAAATTAAATTGACTGTGTTTCAAATATTTTCAGTGTCTCTTTAAACTCTCTGGCACACTGGTACACTTTTTAACTGACTCACAGAACTAATTAGTCGCTTGTTTATAGGAAAACAGATGTGAAAATGAATTATGCAGACTAATTAAAAGCTATCAGTAAATATGAGCCCCATCCTGCAATGCATCCCAGTGGTCAGCAATATGGATCTGATTGCAGAATTTGAACCCCAGTTACAATATGTGTTTTCAAATCACCCTTGTGAGACACACCTCTTCCATAATCTCCCTTGCATCATAAATGCCAGGCAGGTGCCTTAAGATTTGTGAATGTTTGGGTGCAGGAGTACTACAAGTGAGAAGTTATGACCGGATTGGAGGGCTATGCAGCTGTTTGTTGCAGGAAATTATGTAAATAATGTCATGTTTAAGGGCTTTTTGCCAGCAAGATTTTTATTAGAGTAAATTTATTAATTACTATTAAAGCTGTTCAGACAAAAACTGTGGCTCATCATCAATTACAGATCTGAGTACCCTGGATTTTGGGAAAACTCAGTTGTTGATTTAGATTTAGTGTATCTGAACTTTATTCAAAATCGTGATGATGGCTGCCACTGAAGGTGTTTCAAAGCCTTGGCTAAGAGTGGAACCTATATTACACCTATAGCTATCATCTTTTCTAACTCACCAGCTTCCTAGCTCCTTTCTAACTCTTCCATTCACTGTGACACATTTTCTTCTCCTCAGTGAAACCAAAATTGACCTTAACAGTGAAAACCCTGAGATCCTTCCTTTCCAAGCCTGCCTCTTTGATAAATTTCATTTATACGCTTTTGCCATTCACTCGATGTTCACTCCCTGTTTGTTAAACAAGGGGAACACACCAATACCTCCTCTTGTTCATGTGGCAGGAGGAGAAATATCCTGATGTCTGGCACCTGCTCAGAACCTGCAGTCACAGTGATCATAATTTCAGAGGCAATGTTGTTCATCATTAGGTCGTCTGGGGCTGTGCTGAAATGGCTGTGTTAGTTCTGGGTGGGAAAGCCCAGCGTGGACATTCAGGTCCTTACTCGCTGCACCCTGATGGCAGCTGAGTGCCCCTGCTGATGCTGCCCAGGACACGGGCAGTGCGTGACCTGCATGAAGGGAAGACAAACAGCCTCACACCAGTAGCTGGGCCGATCACAGCCTTAGTGGCTTCTCAATGCAAACCACAAACTGCTGAAATTGACCATTTAAGTTTTTTAGCCCCGGTGTCCTCAAGTCTGTTCTACCACTCTGGAGCCCTGTTATTTGAGCTGAAGGAACCATTTGTGGGAATTAGATGAGAGAATATGAATAGGACAGCAAAGGAAGGACATGAACATGTAAAGAAGAGCAGGAAAAACTGACTGCCACCAGGGAAGTAAGGGGATTCATTTTTGCATTTTGAAGGAGAAAGATTTTTATTTAAATGTTTATCTGAGGAGGTGAGTTATCTGTGATCAGATAAACTTGCTTTCTTTCCTGGAGTCAGTAAACAGCATTAGTACTGCTATAACCCATGTTGAGTTTGCCAGTAGAAGCAATAGCAGTTTAGCCCATGAATACAAACAATCCAGCTGTTTGGGTAATTGCAGCTGGAAGCTTTATCTCTGACCCCGACTGCACAGCATTCATGGTAGGAGAATAGCATTAGATATATGAAAACTTAATTGTACACGGCTTTGGGATCACATATTGCAGTTTCCTGTTGATAACTAAGAATTTATCTGAAGAATATGTTTCCCACCAAAAAACCTAAAGATCACATTAAAAAAAAAAAAAACCTAAAGGTCATTTCTTTCTTTTTCTTGTCAAGTATTCCCCTATAAATATAAAGGACTCATTCATTAAAGAGAATATGTGGGAAGTTTTCATAAAACACACCGACCCCAACCAGGTGAGTGCAACAGCAGGCTGCTCATTATCCTTGGATAGTTCCACAGCATACCTAAGTCTGGAGGATAGGAAAATTTAATGATCTGCTGGGATAATCTGATGGCCAGTAGCATTTTTGAGATTCATGCTGAGATTAGGTAAAAGAAATCAGATTTCAAGCTGTGCAGCGATTATTGGAAGACAGAGAACTAAAATCACCATTTCCTCCCCCTCGCCTTCCCCCACATTATTTTACCACTGTCTGCTGGTATTATTGCTTTCATTACATTATCTTGTCTGCCTATGAAGACACTTGTGTCAATCATGGCCAGATACAGCTACCGGTCTTAAAAGATCAATAACCCGAGTAAATAATAGTACAAATGGCTATGGCTACAAATTACCTAGGAACTGAAATAGGCCTCATTTGGGACACACTCCTCCCTGGTGTGATTCCAGTGACATTGTGTGTTGCAGTGCAGGAAGGACTCACAGAGGACACAGCCATGGTCTGCTATCTGTGCTGGTTCCCTACCAAATACAGTGGTCAGTTCCAGCTGGGCCAGTCACCACTGTCCCGGAGCAATTCTGCTTTTTTACTGAAATGCAGCATAGTCCTGGTGCATTTATTGTCCCAGAACCAGCTTTTTTTGTGCAATGAAGAGATGGACTTCATGAGGTGTTGGCCTAACTGCAAATCACATTCCTGTGATCTCATCAACCACAATCAGCCCTGAAGAGAGAACTCATACACAAACTAAATAATGCAATTTTTTTTCACTTGTTTTGAAGTCATATAAATTAGGATGAAGAAACCCCTAAAGGTCCCTGTACAGTTAGGTGTCACAGGATGGATGTAATCCTTGGAGAACAGCTGGCTAACTAATGGCAACATAGTGAAATAAGGTCGATGAATCTCCCAGCTGAAGTCAAAGCCCAGTATCTACCTCACAATCCTTAGAAACTTCAAGGCAAACAAGACCAAAAGAAATTACAGAAGCTGGGGAGGCATTTAGCAAAATCTCTATTTGACAGACATTCCAGTTCAGACTACAGAGTTGGAAGGGAGGAATGTTTTCTATATGAATGCCTTTTTCCATACATAAGGAAGACAACTTTACTTGTCACTCATTGGTGGCTATCAAGTCTCCATTTTGCAGAGATTCAGTCATTCAGTCATGGAATTATAGTATCTGCCATATCACCGATGTGAGTAATGACATTTAATGAATAGACACTGGGATAGATTTTCAGAAGCAATTAGTGATTTCGCATGGACAACAAAGGTATCCCTTACAGGGCATCTTTTTTCAGAATGATTTGTGCCTTTATTTGCTGAATATCAGTGCCATGATCTTCCTGTTCAAAAAAGACAGCTAAAACAAGAGGCATCCAAAATCATTAGCCCCTATTGAACATTTGCACCTCAGTCTACCACTAATCCATAGTCTCATGCTCCAGGAGGGAAACAATCACCTGGGCCTATATACATAACAAACAACTTTGAATGTCTCCATGATTTTACTGAGGAAGTTTGCAAGGAGTCAAAAAGAGAGCTAATTTCATCAAATAAATCATTCGTGACAAATGGCTCATCCAGTGCTTGCACTCAGAAAATTATTATTAGCAACAGCTGGGCTGGGTATGACAACCTATATTCAGACATTCTTTTTACTTTTCTGCCTGTCCTTCACTAATCTCTCATTGTGGATAGAGGTCAGACAGGAGTGAAAAGAGGAAAGTTGTGTGGAAGCTAATGCAACCATTAGGTCATTTTTAACCTTGCTGCAATTATCATACAGAAGGAGTCAACTGAGAATAATGAAAGGCAAGATGGTAATTTAGACTCCCTTGAAAAAGAGGAAGAAATGAATACACCTTCTCTCAAAAACCATCAGGATTTCTAGGTTCAATCCTGTGGGAATGAGCAGCTCCTGAGCATTCCTGTGTTGCTCCCTTCTCAGCAGAGGCACAAGATATTCAGAACCTTGGGCCCTTGTTTTTGCAGAAACCTGCCTTTCTAAAGGCTGAAGCTGTAATTTCTTTGATGCAGACACTGAAGGACATGGAATAGAAAATGAGAATAATAGAGGTTCTTTAGTCATAGTATCACTGAGCTGCTTCTGGACAAAGTACTTGTCGAGGGCTGGGCTGCAAGTTAATCTGGCCTAAACTATGAAAATTCCCATTCATTTATGTTGTGTATGTGTGTGTATATCTGTATACACATGTGCATATACACGTGTATATATTTGTACATATGTACATACAGACACACAGAAGTCTGTGTAAAACAGGAAATCAAACAAGATAAACTCACCCCTCACTAGGAGATCCATTTATTTCCTACCTACTGACTAAAAATGTTTATTTCCTCTAGGAAGTGAATGCATTTGCATCAGAATGAAACAATTTCATGTAGACCTACCACTGTCTTTTCAAAGCAAAGTGATTTTAACTCCATGAGAGAGAGAGATGATTATACAGTAATGTGTAGGCCTGAGTCAGACACGCTTATCTTACTTCTGACTGCAGCCAGCTTGAGGTATAGGAAGCCTCTGCTTTCTGCCAGTCTGGATTGCAGATTGCACTGGAGTTAATGAATCCCTCCTACTCACTAAAGATCTGCTGACAACATGAGAATATTAACATATTGTAACTAAATGCAAGTGTGGATATTCAGGGATTCTCTAGCAATCGATGTATTTTGCTTTAGTTATAAAAAAAAATTAGTGATTTGAGGAACCACTATCAAAACTAAGCCAAAATTAGAAGTCCTACTTGATGTAATTTTTTTTTTTTTTCTGACTCTCAGGATCTGTTTTTCGCTTGTTATAAGGACAGTTATATTGGATGGTGTTGTAAATTGCAGGGTAAGGAAGAAAATCAAATTCACCGTTGAGATTTTTATGCTCAGGATTTAAACTAGAACAAACAAGTCCCACCATGTTCCCATTAAGGAGGGGCAATCCCAGGAGGCCAAACCTCCTGTTCGCTTCCTAGTTGTGTGTTCAATCAGTGAGGTTCAGGCAGAAAATGTGCGTGAGCAGCCCAGATTTCCCTGAGCCCGCGTGAAGGAGCCTTCTTGGCTGTGTGCAGGGCTGAAGACCAAGGGATGAAGTGCAGTAAACAGTGCCCTGGGAGTTCACCTAAACCCCAGATTTTAACCCATCATCCACACAGTTTGAATATGGGCTAAGTTTGAGCTTGAGACTGGATTCAGACTCACTTTCAAGGGCTGCAGAGATGTATCCATGGTCAAAAGGCAGGATTAAGCCACAGAAATAGTGTGGCAGAGCTAGAAGGCTAACCCAAGTTGTCTTTGCTTTCTTAATTGGATTAATTGTCCCATATTATCTCTTCAGTTTGAAAATCAGTTTCATAAATGTAACAACTCAAGAGAATTACAGCCATCTGTGGCAACAGCATACAACTCTAACCCTATCTGAATAGGCAGCAAAATACAGCAGAGACACTAGACTTTTTTCTCCATCTTAGGGGTTAAGATGTTCATTGCAGGCAGATCCAGGCAGCAGAGAATCTCAGCAGTGACAGGAAGGTCACAGACATGCAGCTATGCTCCGTAAAAACCTTTTGCATTGTCTAATATGAAGAATCAAATGTGGAAATGAGCAGTGTGTATTGACATCTACGTGTGTTAGTACCACTTATGTAACTGAATTTATTATAAGCAACTTAATTCCCATAGTGCAGTTATAACAGATGGATAAACAAGATGCAATATATTGTTCTCTTTATGACAATGATCACATAATTCCAGCTTCAATGCTTTTACTGTTTGCATGAAACACTGATTAATAAAGCTTTGAAAGGCTGTCAGACAAAGATAGATGCATATGTGATATGAGTGAAATTATTCCCCAGTATAAAATCTAGTGAAGCTATATCAGGGATGAACATGGTCTGTTCTGTCCAACAGGTTCTCCTTGACAAAGGCTGAGAAGTGACTATAACCAGCTATAACTATTATCCTCCACTTTAATTCTTTTTAATCTACTTTTTTATCCATTTAGACCATGAGCCTTTGAGAAACAGCCACCTTCCTCCCTATCTACGTCTGTACGTGATGTAGTTCTGACCCTACTGTGAAGGCTATAGAAGCACAATATCACCATAGGTCAAGGATTATACAAACAATTAGCACTCTGCCAGCACAGCAGTGAGCAAAAGTCACAATACCAAAAAAGGAAATAATCACCAAGAGCTTAGGAGGATGAAGGGTTAATTCATTTACCACAAAGCCTTGTTACTGGAGATGCATTCTGTGGATTAACATTACTGATACATCCATTTTGTTGAGTGGATACTGTTTGTTGTCTGCTGACACTGCTTCGCTTGAGATGATTGTATTATTAAGGTATCTCACAAAAACTGATACCAATTCACATTAGGGATTTTAGCAAAACTACTTCCCAGCTTTTAAGATTTTCAGTATTTTGAAATTACAGAATGGACCATGTAACAATCATTTTGGTTCTGAATTATAAAATGTGTTTCTTAATAATTGTATTATTGCTCAGTTTCAGGAGAAAAAGGGGTGCTTAACAAAAGATCAGATAGCTGGCTATACCTAGGTGAAATCTTCCTCTTTTTTATCACCTTCAACGATGATTGAAATGAAAGGTCAAGGTTAAATCTGTGATTTTGAGCTTGTTATGTGGTATCCCACGACTCTAGTTTATGCTACTGGTATCTAAGATTTTTTTTTTTTTTCCTGGGGATTGTTTAATTCCCAGATCTGCAGAATATGCCCTATTGCCCTTGGGAACTGCTATTTTGGAAACTACTGCCTAACTTTCTGAGTTAAGCATCCCTTAATGGAACCATACATATCTCTGCCTAATTTTAATGCTGACTTAGATCAGTTGGATGTCATATGGTGGTAAAATGAAATGCAATAGCCAAAATCTAAAGGTTTTGTATAATTTTAAACTACCTGGAGAAACCAGGAGTGTTTAGCTCTGGGGACCTTTGTGTTACCTTGTCTCACACTGATACAAGGGAAGATAACACCAAATGAAGGGGATACACAGCAAAATGAGGAGGACATGGAGCAAATGGATTTTTTTAATCCTGTGTTAATCTTCACAGGGGTTTGTTTGTTTGTTTGTTTGTTTGTTTGTTTTTTAATAAGCTATTTCTAAGGTGTAGATGATAGGCTATCTTCTGGGAATAATCCTGTTAGGAGTATCCATCCATTGTACACATCCATCTCTCTATAGATCTCATTCTACAGGGGCAATAACATTTGAAATCAAAAAGTGATATCTCACTATCTAGCCCTAATTTTCTTAGAGAACTCATCTTTATTGCACTCCCTAATCTGTATCTGTGATGTCAAACCATGAAGCATAAACTGTAAAACGGAGGTGAGAAAGACACTTAAAAAGTTTTGTCTTTATGATATCAAGAGATTTAGGATGAGAGGGCATCATGCAACATTTTCAATAAGTGTTGAACAAGGGGATCCCCTGAATGTCAGAAGGGTCTTGAAAGAGTCTGAACTAAAACCCAACAAAGGCATTGAAAATCATTGCTCTGACTTCAATGGCTTTCTGGACTGTTTGTTTAGTGAGCTTTTCTCTCACCCCAAGAATGGGGCCCATTTGTCTTACACCAGAGTGATGGACAACAAACATCCCTCAGTTCCAGAATCCCCCGAATGCAAGAAAGATCAACATCTGGCCACAAGGTCTCTGCTGTTTGACTTTTAGTCTGCTGAAAGAAAAACCTACACGCTTTCCTTCTCTATTGAATACTTTTCTGAAGATAAACAGTTATTTTAATGGAACAGGAGATTGAATAATCATTGTGAAGTCCCTGAGCTTTCTTCTGCCTGCAGATTTCTCTGTAAAGTGCAGACGAGCTATACAATGTAAAAATGTATTTGGTAAGTTTTTCATTGACATTACTAGGAAGGTGTAATGACTGTCGCTCTGATGTCAGCAGGAGGTGCTGTCAAGAAGGGTAAGGAAAAAAACCCTCAAAACCCCCTGCAGACAATCAAGAAGAAATCTTGTACTCTTGAGTAATTACAATTCTCAAGGAAAAAAATAGACTTGGATAAACCTGGAGGCACCTTTATGTTTTTCCTTTGAAACCTTCCATCTCTCTGACATGACGCTTTGCTGTTCTGTCATTTCTGTCATTGTGCCTTGCTGGGACAGTTCTTTTTTCAGGGGGGAGGGAATATATTTGGTCCAAATACCCCACTGTGCCAGTATTTAAAACAAAGTCTTTGTTGAGAATTTTTTAAAAGGTCTTTTAATGAACAAACAGATATATTCTTTGTCTGTTGGAAGAGAAGCTGCAATTATCAGGGGAATTTCATTTCAAATGGCACATACATTTTTTGTGTGGGTGGTGAGGTAGGCAGGCATCTCAGTGGTAGGTTATAGTCATGTTTGTTATGTACTTTGAATGTTACTTTTCTGCTTTCAGTATGGTGCTTTTTTTTCTGAGGTGCACGGGAAGCCTGGAGCAGTAAAGAGCCTCCCTTCCATGCCATTTTCCCACTTTTAAAGAAATCACGACTGAAATCACAGTTGTGAAGGTATGCAGTCACGGAAATTGCATCCCAGGGAGGTCTCCTGTCTTGCTGCAAGTTACTGCTGTCCCTTAGTCTAGACAGAAAATGGCTGAACAACTCTCTTGTGTAACTTCGTTCCTTCCTGTTCTTCCCTGTGTGAATCGTTTTCATTGCTTTCTTTCTCATTCACTTTCTTTTCACCACTCTATCCACATCCTTTTTCTTCTCCAGTAGTTCATGGACCAGTCAAGTCATGTGCCATCAAATTATGCCCTTCCTTATGACTTTTTTGGATCTCATATGGTTCTCAAAACCATCAGTGGTGTTTTGGTTTTGCTTTGTTGGTTTTGCTGGGTTTTCTTCACATTTGAAATTGATGTTGCCTTTAAATGTTTCTTTCTTCCCTGAAAGTCCATTGTATTGTCGGCATTGTTTCTATCTCTGCTTTCTGACTCTTCCATTAGTGCTCCTCCAGGCTTAGAGAGCTCCAGTGAGACCTCTGCTATCTTTAGCTTTGTTTCCTGCTCTCCAGTTTGGGAGAAACACTTTTATCCCACTGGTAGAAATTTCCCTATTCACTCTTTTTCATTGCTTTGCATGTTGCTTTATTATTACTATCTTTACAAACCTATCTTCACCTGTCACTGTCTGCCCTTGATTTAAAAAATGGAGAGCAGGATGTGTATCTTGATGTAGAGAGGAAATACTGCTGATAGAAAGCTGCAGGGCTAAAGCCAATGGCTAAAATGCTCAAAGTTTTCTATGCAAGATTTCCCTACAACCTCGTCTTCTTGATCTATGGCTGTTTTATGACAGTGTAGCCACCACAGATTAGATTCATCTGGCCTAGTGCTTTCATATTTCATCTCTGTATATGTTGAAATATATTTGCTATTTGCTGTGTATATTTGCTATCGCTCCTTTGTATTTGATGAAGTGTTTTTGCCATCCTGCAAAGGCACTTTGGGTGGGACTCAGCAGCGAGAGTAGGGGCACATAGTGTTATTTTAACCATTGTAGGGTTTCCTGTTTGGCCAGTTATTACCTCCTCAGGAGGGTGTGAGGCTGTCTCAGGTTGTGTGCTCCATGCAGATGGCTCATACTGCTGCGGGATGCTTTACCCTACTGCAACTGAGTATTAAATGGCTGTCACTGTCAATGCAGCATGTCTCATCTTATCTTGCCATCTTAAGCTTCGTCTGGCAGCTTTTCAGGAAGTCAGAGGAGTCGCACTTGTGAGGAATCCAAACGGACAGACAAATTACAGCAAATGGGAAACAAACCCACACTACAGAGCAATACTTTCCTACTGCTGATACCTCCGAGTGAAAATGCAGAGTCAGGCATAACAGTGAAAGAGAAAAATAGGAAAAGGTAAAATAGAAGTAAAACAAAATAAAACATCAAATGTAGCCCTCTCAGAAAGCCTTGTTAAACTCAGCATTCGGAGAGGTCCGACTGGACTGCCATATGCCTCTCTATGGCTTTTGCTGGCTTAACCCTCACCTTGAGAATTTCATGCTCTGCAGGTCTTCCGCATATTCTTCTACTGAAAACACTTTTTTTCTTCCTTTTCTCTTAAATGTTTTTCCTGAATACATTTGTAGTCCATTTTGGAGTAGTGTTGCTGTGTGCATTGAGACTGGCATACGTTTCTTTATTACTACAGGGGCAAAATGAGTTTCGCAGCGCCTCTTTCAAAGATCTGAGACCCACTGTAATTCCACTGAATTAAACTCATTAGTATGAGGTCCTTACCCATATTTATGTCTTAAAAATAAACCCTAAACATTATTGCTGGATAAATTAGAATGTGAAATATATCTTTTTACGGCATATGTTTCCTCCTTCCTTTATGGACTTCATATCCCACATGGAAAAGTCAAGACAGAAATTTCCACCTATTATTTCTTAAAACTGAACTACCAACAAAATTCTCTGTAATTGCAGGGAGTCTCTAAATGTTAGAGGTAATATTGAAATGTTGACAGGTGTCTAACTTCTGCTGGTGAGGAATGAGCAGTTTAGTTCAGATGAGCTAATCATGTATTTCCAGTAGTAAGTAATAGCTCTCTGTCCTGGATAAAAATGATTATTTTAATAAGGCTTGAAATTGCAGGCACGATATGTGCTGTGATAGTACATAGGATGGACCAGTATGCAAACCCAAAAACACTTAATGGATCTTGAGCAGGGATCCTCTGAGGGATTATTCAAGATTATAACAATAGTCTGTTAGCCATGGAAGTAAGATTTATGATTTTGCATAAAACAATTATTTACAGTGTGGGAAAAAAAAAAAACAAAAAAGCCCAAAGGCATTTTTTTCCTTTCGTCTTTTTCTGTCTTTTAAAAATATTTTGCTTTTTAATATTTAAAATGCCTTTTCACACTTTCTTGGTTTTTTCTGTTATCGAGGATGATACGCAACTCAATTGTACTACTATTTACAAGCTTCAGGACGTATCTCAGGCTATCACATTAATATTGCAGGAAAGTCTATTTTTCTTAGGGTGCAGGCTGGGGTTGCTGTTGATGTCCTTGTCGCATTTTGTCAGCAACAATATTAGACAGAAACTACCCCTGGAAGAGGCTCATGGTCTGTTACAAAGCAGCACCTGTGGAGAACTGTGGCTCTCCTGGTAGCCAGATCTATTAACGGTGTATCAATTTCTTCACTTTCTGTCTCTAATTGTCTTCTCACACCCTCTTTTCTTTGTAAGCTGAAAGGTCTTTTGGGGGAAGCTGACCAAATCTACTGCACAAGGCTGTACTTGGCACAACAGGACACAGATCTTGGCTGGAGCTTTTTGGCAACAAAGTGATAATAAAGGTTTCACGCAGAAAGATCAATAGGTACAAGACGTAAGTGCTTTAAAGCCTCCTCTCTTCTATGATTAGTAGGGAACAATTCATATATAGTCCATCATCCTTGTAAGAGTTTTGTGAGAATTAATTATATAATGCTTGCACAGTGCTTTGAAGCTGTAAAGGC
Organism: Mystacornis crossleyi; assembly: GCA_013400655.1. NCBI lineage: Eukaryota > Metazoa > Chordata > Aves > Passeriformes > Timaliidae > Mystacornis > Mystacornis crossleyi. The sequence goes on along the minus strand of VYZQ01012681.1, from coordinate 23,603 downwards.
AGATCCCTGGCTCTGTCAGAGCTCAGATAGCACAAACTACCCTAACACAGCCAAAGCAAAAAATCATCTACTGGATTTCTTGGCTACTGGACAGCAGTTGTGGAGGCTATTGCAGCACCTTTCCTAGCCTGGCTGTGAGGGTGAGAAGTCTCCTGCCTCTTCCTAGGCTCACAATTCCTCAGGGATGGGCTCAAGAGAGCTCTCGGCAGAGAAGAGGATACTCTTCCAAAGGACTTCCAAAATTCTCCTTCATGTGGTCTGGAGAGAGCAGGACATTAGAGCAAAGCACAAAGCAGCAGCATTTTATGTACCAGAGCTCACCTTGCTCAAGCCTTTTGTGTATGGAGCTTTAATTATTGCAATTCTCTGTCTTCACGTCATGCTGCCATTTGTCACAGTGTTGAAAATAAGTGTGAACAAAAGTGAAAATCACTACACAGAGCAAAGCCTAACTGAAAGGATGGATAAGAAGATAGCCTTTTTTAATAATGTGCTCTTATTAAGGAAAAAAATGAAGCAATTCCAGCTTTTATTTTTCTTAGATTCATAGAATTGTTAAGGCTGGAAAAGACCTTTAAGGCCACTGAGTCCAGCCATTAACCCAGTACACCACGAAACCATGTCCCCAAGTGCCACATCTCTACCTCTTTTAAATACCTCCAGGCATGGTGACTCAACCACTTCCCTGGACAGTCTATTCCAGTGCTTGAGAAACCTTTCTGCGAAGTAATTTTTCCTGGCACCCAGTCTAAACCTCCCCTGGTGCAGCTTAAGACCATTTCCGCTTGTTCTATCATTTGTTACTTGAGAGAAGAGACCAACACCCATCTCAGTACAGTCTCCTTTCATGTAGCTGGAGAGAGAGAGATAAGGTCTCCCTGAGCCTCGTTTTCCTCAGGCTAAATAATCCCACTTCCCTCAGCTGCTCCTCACAGGACTTATAACAAACTTCTGAAATATCAGAAGCACTTCTGAAACACAACAGAACTGAAGAACTCATATTCAATTCTGCCCATTTAAGCTTTTTAATGGGTCTAGATGGACACCTTTCAAGGCTCACACAGAGTCATAAAGCAAGGCAAATTCATACTTTCCTGAGAGTGCTTTTCTTTTTAAAATCTAAAACAAAAGCACTTCTTGGAAATAGAAGGGAGAACATTTCCTTCTACTCTAGAATAAGCCGCTGGAATAATTTTCTTATGGAGCTGTGCTTGTGGTCTTCTGATTGTATTTGATGCCTTTATAACAGATGGGATTCAATGCCAACAGAAGTTATTAGTTTGTCATAAGTCACTTCACAAAACCTATGGTTTGTATAATGGAAAGGGTCCTAGAAGCTCATATTTTTTTGGCCTAAATATTTATGTTCATTAATTTCTTTACAGGAAATCACAGCTCAGAATCAGCATTCACCTGTTTGCAAGGCAGAGCTGGAAAGTGGTCCAGGTCTTTTCCACCTCTGGAAGCCCATGCTGCAATTTCGATGGGGTGGGCATGGAAGAATCCATTCATTCACCATCCAGTGGTGGGATTCAGTATACAAAAAGTGATGGAAGTTAGGATAGAGAGATGTGATTTTTTTTCAGAAGCAGAAAAGATTTTATGAAGAGTGGAAACCAAGCATTCAAAACAGCATGTGAGTGCTTTAGATGCTGTGATTTTGACCTAGCATAAAAATGTGAAGAGCTACTTCACAAGCACTTCTTGTCCTCCATTGACTTCCATTAAGAACCACAGTTCTTGCAAGCCTGAATAATGTATTCTTCTGTGTGTGATTGTGTGTATGTATATACATGGGTACAAGCTTTGTCGTCAGGGAGGGTGGCAAGATCTGATGGAGCCCTTTCTTCAGAGCACCCACAGAGCACCCCCTGGCTTTCTCTTGTTTAAAACCTAAGCACTGCTAGAGAAGCTGCTTCTTCCCAGAAAGTTAAGAGGTTTTATTCTCAATGAAGTGCTTTATGAAAAAAAGGCAAGCAATCAAAACACTCCTATGAGTAATTGCACAGAAGGCATGAGTCTGCCAGAACAAGACACAGCCCACCTTCACTGTGAACAGAGTTGTCCTGGGGCTCTTAAATAAGCTTTAGTGTCAGGTCTATTCCTTTTGCAGTTAGGATTCAAAACAATCTTTTCTATTCTAGATTTCTGTTTAAAATACACATAGGAATTGTTCTAAAAATAATCAAACCAGAATGTTCCTTCTGCACAAAATGTCATGATTTTTATTGCTTTCCGTTTGCAGGAAAACAAAAAATTAAAAATTCATTTTTTGTATTAACACAGAAATTAGAAAGTTTTAAATTGATGATGTTAATATGGAAAGTTTTGAGGATGCTTTTGCACAGAGGAGTTTGTTATTTCAAAACAATTTACTTTCCCTTGAACTAATTTTATGAAGTTTTTGAATGTTCTTTTCAAGTGAGTGTGAAGGAAGTAATGAGAGATTTTTTTGAGAGGAAATGCTCCAACAAGACAGTAAAAGCCTATTAAGATCTACTTCAGATACTGAAGTAACGTGAATGCAACCAGCATCTGGAAAGGAGAGGATGGCACAGCTAATCCTGTTTATGGTCATGGGCCCGATGGTGCCCGTGGGAGGAGTCAGCAGCAGGGGAGAAGCCACGGGTCAGAGCAGCTCACCGTAGCTTCTGCCCTTAACTCCTGTCAGGAACAATTTTCCGAAAACAACCGAGCACTTCTCATGCCACTTCTAGTTGATATAACTGCAGATATTCAGCAACTGGAGAAATTGCTCTGCTTTGTTTGGGGCCAGTCTTAAACCTTTTCTAATTAGAAGGTTAACCATTTGTACAACAGAACTAATGGTTTGCCTGTTGTGCAGAGGTAGGTAGTAGATGGGAGATGCAAATAATTTTGAAAGATTTTGTTTTCCATTGCTGCAAGTTATTCTAGTAGTGAGGAAACACTGTTCTACTACCATTTTTAAACAGATTTTTGAAAGGTCATTTTCAATGGAAATGCTGATTTAAAAGGCAGGAGTCTATTTTAATACTGCAAAGCCACTGGGGGAAAAAAAAGAAGTTATCCTCTCCTTTTTTTATGCTGATTATTTGAGTTGGTTGCACTTTTTGTTCATAGCTATTGTAAAAACAAAATGTAAATTGCACAATTAAACATTTGGAACAGCCTCCTTTATCAGTATATAATTCACAGTGTGTCAGGGACATCTAGTAACATCCTATTACGGATCACTTATCAGATAGTTGTTGAGTTAACTGCTATTATCTTCTTTGCCATCCCCCATAATTTGATGTGAATCGTTTCCGTTATTTGCAGGATGGTAATAATCTTCCCACATTGTTATGAAGCCCTTTTTCTGTCATTTTTTTAGGCCTTGTCTCCTGTTATTGTTCTTGTCTGGTTTGTGTTACCACCTGGCAGTAGCGCTATATACATTATAATTCTTCATGCTTGCTCTTTCCTTGCACCCTGCAATTGGCCACTGCTGTGGATATTTTTGTTCTGGTTTGATGGGGCTCCTGTTCTACCCGCAGTTGCTGCTGGTGCTCTGTGTGTTTTCTAATGCAGATTTTCCCAGGGTGGCTAAGAGCACTAAAGCTCCTGCATTTGCATTGCCTGCCTGCCTGCAGTGGACACCGTAATTGTCTGTGACACTCCCACCATCCCATTATTTAGGCAGCGGCTGCGGCACCTTTAGTGCCTGTCACTGACTAATGCTTCGTAGATGTGCCAGAGCACCGGGTTTGAGGAATTCTCATTCCCCATTCCCCTTTCACTCCCCTTTCACTGGCTACAAGCACAGCTTTATGACTCGTCAAATGCTGGGATCGCTCCCAAAGGGGTAGGAGTGCTGGGGCATGGTGAGAGCATCTCCCACTCCCGAGGCCAGGCAGCCTGAATCCTTGATCCCTACCAAGAGCAGCTTCTGCTCCTCTGCTCTCTTGAGCACCCTCCATGGAGCAGACAGCTCCCAGATTTGCTTGGAGAAGCTGTCTGCAGACAGCATTCAGCCTCATGTGGGGGAGATGGGAAGAGGCAGGAACCACAGGCTCTGTGATCACCGGCCAGTCTCCAGCTGGCTTTGTGCCTTGCAGCATTTTTCAGGTTTTGAGTAATCAGGCAGAACAGTTCTGGTAAGGAAACCCAAGTGGTGAGCTCTGTCTCACTCTTAGGAAAGAAGTTTTGTGCCTGTGCAGTATCTGATAGCAGTCAATGCAGGCAGAAAGTTCCAGAAAGATGATCAGGGTCTTGAGAATTACAGTGCAAGCTTCTTATTTTTTATTGTTCCCTCTCAGTTCTGTTTTTTAAGCACTCATTCACTCGTACTTCAGTACTACTGGCTTTCAGTACTACATGCTCTGGTGCATATTATGTCAGCTGTAATGTCCAAATATGCACCTGTTGGTTAAAGACATCTTTAATTTTTCCGGACTTCTTTTACTGAGAAATTTAATTTTTAATCAAATGGCCAAGCTGACTAAGCAGTGATTTCATAATACTTCCTCACTAATAGACTTCCAGTTGGAATGCTTAATGCATCATTAGTACTCCTAGCTACAGCAGGCTCACCTTAAAGCGTTAAAATTCCTAACCAGAAATACCCAAGACTTATGGGATAATTGTTGCCTCTCTCCCTATGAAACACTCATGAAAAATGCTTGAGAGTATTTTGGAATCCTTCACAGCACAATAACAGAATGTATTGTGGTGCATACCTTTTTTTTTTTCCCCCTGTCCAAATACTAATTCAGCACTCAGCTCAAGTGACCATAAAGTACATGAACACATTCCTAATAAAAAGTGAAGTTTTCCTACAGGAGCAGTGAGCTGTCAGCTATCTTTCCGACTCCCTTTATTTATTTTCTGCCTTTCCCTTTCACTAGCTCTTGTCAAATTTCTCTGGAACATTTTTTCTCTGCTATTCTGCAAGAGCAGAAGAAAAGAAAATTGGGGGGGAAAAACCTAGGGGCTTTAAAGTTTAAAAAATAAACACAATTTGGGAACTGTAGAAGCAGCTGTTAGTTGCACAGGCCATAATTTATTAGAATACACATGGCTGTAGTCAGCAAAATTAGTGTTTGCTTGGGTTTGCATTTCAGGCAACGCACCACTCTGAAACTAGCATATAACCAAGACATCAAGGAAATCAAAGGAAAAGGGGTTTTTTGGTGGTGGTGTTTTTTTTTTGTTGTTTTTTTTTTTTAATTATTCTAGCGCACTTATTCTCCTATAAATTACCCTTCTGCAAAAAACATGTGTAATTTCTTTCATTTTATGATCACCATCATCATTCTATGAGCATCACCAGCGGGTGTAGTTACCGACAGCACAGTCTCATGGAAGCCTGAGTTCAGAACAGGATAGGAGTGACTGTGACTGCGGGAGGTTTATGAATTAGGTGAAAAAACTACTGTTGTTTGGCTTGACTACATTTCACCTCCCTCTTAGCAATGTGTATACCTGACAGTAAAAGATCGTGGTGAGAAAAACCTCCCTTGCAGGATCCTACTCCAAGGACTGGCCTTCCTCTGTTTATTATTGGGGAAAAAAAAGAATCACATTTCAAATGCTTGTAAATTCAGAGGGAAACGAGCTGACTCCTTCATTTCAATTCAATACATCAGCTAACAAAAGTAAATATGTCTCAGGGGATTCTTAACCTCTTGCTGCATCAAAGTGGACCAAAACACGACCGTGCATTCCTCCATTCTCTTGCAGCATCCCTTGTGACCTGGTCGCTGCCTTTGAAGGTCTCTGTCAATCCCACAAACTGTGACTAGGGAAGGGCAGTCAGAGCTGGGAAATCACAGGTCAGCTCTGAAACTGTAAAGCTGAAAGGCCAGTGCTGTGCTAGTGCTCCCACGTGTGAAGCATGCACACAACTGAACACGGTCATGTTTTGTTTATAGATCTGGAGCAGAAGGGGTAAATGGAGGAAATGAAAGATGTTCCTGATAGAACAGAAAAAGTCCAATTCAAAATACAATCTAACTTAAAAGAGGTTTTTCCCAGGATTTTGATGTTTCCAGTAATGGAAATCCTAATTTTTTAGAGGGCCCGAATGCTTAGCATGAGTCCCATGAGACAGATGAGTTCAGTTGCTCTGGTTCAAACCTCTGCTCTACCACGATTTTTTATTCAATCTTGGCAAACCTCTAAAGATAAAATTAAGAATTTAATTAAAGGCTGAAGGAAATTAGGCCCCCTAATTACTGCAGTACTTTTGGAAATGTTTACTCTTTGACCTTTTCTATTGTCAAAACATGCTTCAAAGTTCTTCCTTATACTGTTGCCAGCATAAAGCCATTAAAAACTGTGATGCTTACAAGTGAGAAGATAAATAACTGCGGTATCTCAGTAGCAAAAGGCAAAAAAACCCCCAAACAACTCACTATTGTTTTATGGTTGCTACTGGGTTCCTTAACAAAATGAGACACAATAAGTGACTGTGAAATAAATGGCCCTCAAACAACTGTCAGCACTGGAAATCCTGCCTTTCTTCTTGCTTTCACTTTAAAAATCATTGTATGAGTGAAAATTAACCCTACTTGCCCTTCAAACCACTGTTCATTATGACATTAGGTATCAGTACCACACTACCACAGAAATGTTTGATCCGATAAACATTCCACAAGCAGCACTGACCCCAAATAATAAAAATAATGGGAGGAAACAACAACTAAGATAAATTTTCTGATTAAATATTGATGTAGAAATTATTATTTGTTTCCTGACTTTCCTACATTTAGTACTTGTTAGCAGTGTCCCTCAGTCATGAAACATTAATGATCTATTTTTATAGCTTGCTTTTGGTCTTAATCTGAGTTATTTTATGAAACTACTTCTTTTTATGGTGCTGAGGATTCAGATTCTTTCTGCCTATTGAGCTACACCATTATTGTCACCTCAAGTGTAGCAAATTTTTTTAAAGCTATTTTTAGAAGAGGAGAGTATTCGTTACCCTCTGCAGACTAACCATTGTGAGAAATTTGAGTTTGCTGATGTTCACAGGCTGCAGAACACCCTCCAGACACATTTCATTAGGTGTTGTGCCTCTGTCAGAGAGGTAAATCCTCTCAGCCTTGAAGCACGTGCAGTACTGAATCAGTGCAGTCTCAAATGCATGGGATATCAGCCGCACAAGACCATGAACACCACGGACATCAGGACAGGCACAGCCAGTCAGACTGTGCTCCGTTTAGCTCAGCACCCACTGTCCAAGCTGGGCGTCTGACAGATACTTGAGAAAGAGTATACAGAGTGTATAATCAAGAAAAGAGTAATGTTTTCTCACTGTGTCTTTTCAGATTTCACCTAACCTGCATCTTAGAAACCTTCTGAGGCAGAGATAATGTCTTGGTGTTTGACAGTCTTTGTGTAGTTTTTTGTTCCTGTTTTTGTCAAAAGCATTTTGTGGGATGCACATCCTTCTGCAGCACGAGCTGTGCAAACCCATCCTGCGAAATGCTATCTGCTCTTCGTTCGGAACACATCACTTGAACGTTTAATTACATTTGTCCAAGATTTGTGTTTTATAAAGCAGTGAACAATCATTTCTCACCGACTTTCCCTGACCTACTCATGATCCTGCAACCAGTGCCTCTTTCTGAGGCCTGAGCCCTAGTTATTTTTGTCACTCCTCAAAAGTAAACTATTCTTTACATTTGAACAGCTTTAGAGCACTTTGGGCATTTCAGTTTTTCCTTGGAAAAGAGAAAAGCATGGAACTAGTGGGCTATGATTTTGTACATTTCTCCTTCTTTTCTCTATCAGTTCTGTTTGACTCATCCCAACAAAGTCTATGGGGAAATTTCACTTTAAACTTGCTTTAGAATAACTAATCATCAATAAAGAAATTTGGATTTCTAAAGTCTTGAAAAACTTCTATGATCTCCATTAAGTTTCATCTTGCTTATGTGCAGAAAAAATGCAGCAGTTCAGAGCAGATCTTGTCCTGGTGTAAGTCTCCCACAGCTGGTGTATATTGATGTAGCTCTATTGATTTACAGACTCTTACACTGATTTATATCAAGCGAGGACCTGGGCCTCTATGTCCCAGCAGAACCCGGTGATAAACTTTGTTTTNACTGTCAGAAAGAACTGAGTTAAGGCATAACCCGTCTGCAGTTTGGGCTTGAGCTTGAAAGCATGATGTGGCCAAGGCAGTGCTGATCTGCCCCTGGTTATTTGATCAGCAATCAATTCACCACCGTGGCAACGTGGCCATTGGGAAATCAGATTGATAAAGTGTAGCTTTCTGGTGTGTACTACACTTCTGTGGTTCAGCACTACAATGGAGGAATGCTATTCACTCTCTAGTCTTTAGAGATTTTTTCAATAAAATCCTCCATTTTATAACTGGCAACTGCAAATCACTCACTAATCTCTCAGTGATTAGTGTCTGAAGTTTGTTCTTTATTTGTCTATTTTATCAATTTATATTTTATTAAGAACATCAGAAGTTTATATATCTGTTGATTTATTGATGTGTCCACTGGCTCATGCAACAGAAGCATAGAGGCAAGAAAAAGAATTTGAAAATATAAGTCTCCTGAAATGGATTTAACTGAATATTTCTTTTTCAACTCCTGCACCCATCCTTCACAACTAAACAGAGAACACCATTGTCTCTCTGATTATCTGCATATGGGTAAAATGTGCCCCATTTGGCTCATGGTGGATTAATCTAAAGAAATTCCACTTTGACTTCAGTAGGAATAGGATCAGTATAGAAGAAGCAAGAACAGGGTTGCAGTAACTGCCTCTATTCATGTGACAAATTAGATGATGAACTTTTGACACCTAGTCTAGTTCTTCAGCCATGTGGCTGCCTCACAAACTTCTATCTGACCCCACTTGGAGAGTATGTACGTAACTACACGAGAACTTCAGGAATGCCAGAAAATAGGACTACTTTATGAGCTTATATTTATGCGTGTTCTCAGGTATTCTGCTAAAACTCTATTCCCTCTCTGAGATAGCATTTTTTTTCCTTTTTTTTCCACACGTATGCTGAAAAGATTAAAAAAACAAAAACAAAAACAAAAACAAACAAAAAAAAACACCAAAAAAAAAAAACCCAAAAAACAAAGCAGGAATCCAAGTAACTGAAACTGAAATGTTAACTGGCAAAGCAGCTTCCTAGATCATTACTATTCTTTCATAATTATGAGAGAAATTGAGAGATCACCAATGAAATAGGTTGTCTTTATTGCTTATGCCAGTCTCAGTCAGATGATAAAGTCTGCTTTTGGAGAGGTTCTATGACATAAATGGTTTCATTGATTGAAAAACAGTGATACCAAAATACACATGAGACTTACTGAGATCTCAGACAAGCATTGAACAAGAAATCATGTAGCAGGAACATGCTTCTGAGCTGCTACAAAGCTTCATTTTCAGCAGTACCTGCCCAGCAGTCTAACTGGCATCCTTTTCACAGAGCTGTACTATCTATAGGCCCAAGACTAGGAAAATCACAGTTTCTCATATTTTAGGAAAATCTTCAATTGTATCAAACAGTTCTGAAAATCAAATGTTTGCAGGAAGTAGCTTTTGTATGTCAGCAGGCTGGTATTATAGCACTACAGAGATTCCTAATTTAACTGTAGATAATTGGAGTGTAATTTAAAAATGCACATACATCATAATTCCAATATTTTAAGAGAAGTAACATAGCAAATATTAAGGTGGCATACACCTATTATTTTCTCCCTGACGTTTGGAATTAAGAAGGAAGAAAGTAATTTGCAAATGTAAGTTTGAATTAGATCAAGAGACCAGTGAATATTTTAGCATTGTCTGCCAGAAATGCTTTCTGAACAGTCCAGCTGTCACCAAAAAAAAAACAACTGGAACATTGAATACAAGCAGCATGTGAAATGCTGGCACTGTTCTTTTGATATTCCCCTGGCAAGAACCCAGGTGCACAGAGAATGAATGGTATGGAGCATTTCATGCACTTGTGATCATTATGTGATATTATCAGAGTCTTCATATATTTTAGAGTTGAAGCAGGATTTTGTGAACATAATCTAAGAATATGGAACCAGGAAGAGGTATTCATTCCAATTTCATGTGAAAAATAAGAGAAAACAGGTGAACAGTAAAACAGAATCTAAGAATATTTGACGGTAGGATGTTATGGTCTGACAGTTTATCTGTTGTGGGTATTTTTTGTGTATCAGACATCTGAAAAACATTTCAACAGGTGAACTGACAGAGGACAATGAAGTGGCTTTGTGTGTTCTTTGGGAAACACCTCCCAGAGAGCAGGACATAATGACAGAAAAGCTCTTAAGTGCTTGCTTGAAAATTTATCAAGTAAAGTAGGGATCAGGACACATTGGGAACGATGAATTGACCTCTCCTCGGTTCATAAAAAATATGATATGGAGGGAAAACTGAAAAGAACTTCACAAGAGGGATGACTCGTTCACACTTAAATGTTTGAATGAAACCATTAAAACTGTTAATATGAATCTGCAATCCTGAATCCTCTTCGGTGAAACAAGTCCCTGCTCAGCATAGCAGTTGAATAGATGCTCATTCTGAAAATCATTATGAAATATTTCTTACTGTCCCTCTACTGGACACTGAAGTTGTGTGACCTTTCCTTAATCTGCTTCAAAAAGACTCATTAAACCATTAAGGAAAGTGGATGGAATTTACCCCACTCATTTCATCTGAAGCGGATTAGGGAGTGCTAATCCATTCCCTACAGATTAGAGGTTACTAAGCCTTCCAACATCACTATAAAATCGGGAAGATCATGTGTATTTATGACACATTGAAATAAAGATAAACACTTGGGCTGAATATATCCTGTAATCAAACAAATTATTTAGACTTTTACCCAGCCCTAGAGTTTGTGACATGTCTTACAACAGGATGTATCAAGGCACTGGAGTACCCAGCATAGCTTGTATGGCACATGTTCCATACAAAAAGATTTCAAATGGTCCCTCCGTAAGGAGGAAGAATACCACACACACGGCCAGAAAGCTCAACCCTGCCTGCTTGGACTGCAGCTCCTGGAAATTCTTGTACCAGTGCTGGGCAGCAAGTCCTGCAACAGGCAGAATTTCACAGAATTTCACTGGGCATTGAGCAATCTCCTTAGTCCAAGACAGATTTACAGTAAGACTGTAAATTTCCAACTGTCCCCAAGACTTGCTGTTTCCTGGTTCTCACCAGCACCTGCAAAGACATCAGTTAAACTCACACTTGTTTCCAAGCTTCTCCATAAGAATATCCACCATCACCATTACATTGGGAAACGTGTTAATACAGTCACACAAAGAATCCTCTTTATAGAATGGTTTGGATTGGAAGGAGCCTTTAAAGGTCATCTGGTCACACTCTAAACACTCTTCCCATGAAGTAAAATAAAGCAAAGCAGCCAATAAGGTGCAGCAACTTTCCTCTCCCCAGCCTCAAGATGTCAGTAAGCAGCATCTCCTAATGCCCACCTGTGTCCTCAGGCAAACTAAAGTTCATCCTTGAGCTGGTGGCTCATTCTTTGCCAGTTTTAGAAGGTTGAAAATGGAGCTTTATTCCCAAGGTGAGGAACTGAGACCTCTGCACCACCTAACAGCTCAAGAGAAAAAGACCATGAGAACGGCATATCCTCTGGAGCTGGGCAAGATAAAATGGTTATGAAGAATGGCCTTTGACACCCACCAGTTCTATTATCTGTGAGCTCTAGAACCTATAATCACATATTATGTGTCTATCAAAAGCCAAGTTTGATCTGTGTTTACATCATTCCAGGATTCAAACCTCTTGGAGGGTTCAGTGGATTGAAGGAACCCACCGCTCCCAACTGCGATGGCGGGACTGCAACACAGCTGAGCTGGGGTGGAATGGATGGCAAAGCAGAGGTTCTTCCTCTGGCTGCCCCTCCTGTTGATCATGTTTCTGTGACTTACAGACATCCCCCTCTATCTTATCAGTGTTTATTTCTTCCCACCACTCTCCCAGTCTGGACAGAAAAAGGGTTGCCTAAAATTTTTGGCGTTGCTACATAGTGGTTATGTCCTGTCAATAAAGGTGGTAACCTGGATGTGTCCTGGCACATTTGGGGCTATCAGATAATGAGCTTCACTCTGTTTCTATTGCAAAGAACACAAGAAAATCCAATGCTGTTTTTTGCATATTACCTAAGAAATTTTAGAAATTGTAAAAAAGCAGCTCTGCATGAAAAGTACCCAGTTTTAGCTGTGACATGGTTGGTATTGTCAGATCTGCATATATTCTCATTGGTGATAAACTGTTTAACAGCACACGATGCAGAAACAAAATTAGTAAATGACCTGTTGAATTTGGTAGAAAAATCCAAGGATCATCCTTCACAGAGGTCAGATAATCTACCAGGGGGAGAAGGATCATTAGATAGCCATCTCCCTCTTTAAAATGAGCACCTGATTATTCGAGTCGGGTTTGAATTGTCTCCTTTGTGCAAGTGAGGTGTTATTCTAAGATTTGTTTTAGAGATTGCACTCTGCATTTAAAATCTCCTTTATGTGTAATCTTCTGCTATCTCCTTTGTTCTTGTCAAACAGATGAAGGAAGGAACTCCTGCCAATTTTTTTGTTTCTCATTTGGTGTATTGTTATAAATTGTTCACACAGACCTTCATAAAAGATTTTATTCACCATCTTTTATAAAGGATCCTTATGCAAGTGTATGTGTCTGTATTTATAATCATCTATATTTGCATAAAATGGAAGAGGCCAGTACTCAGAATAAAAACATAAAGGAGTGCAAACCTTAGCAGTGAGAATTCAGCTATAAAATTGTCAGGGTCATTAAAGAATTTGGACTAATTCATGAGAGGTTTTGCTTTGAAACTTCCTTCCTACATGCATTTGCTTACACAAGTCCAGGAAATCAGTTAATAAACCAGAATTCTCCAACAATCTTTCTTTTTTTTTTCAAGCAGTTTTCCAAACAGTCTGATGTACTGAGATGTTCTGCATTACAACTGATTGTGGTTCTTTGTAACTATTATTCTGAGCATAGTTATATATGCATAGTGCACTTTAGAAATACAAGGTAGCACTATCTCAGTGCAATGTATTTATTCAGTGTTGTAAATATTCATGGTGCTTCTTATGTCAATAGAAAATAACAAATTATATTTTGCTTTTGGTTACGGTGATACTGATCTCTGATTATTCCACTGAGTCAACTGTGGTTTCTAGACTTTAATAAGTGTAACTAATACAGGGATATGGCCTATGTAAAAAAATATGGAAACAAAAAAATAAAAAGCACTGAAGTACAAGGCTTTTCTGGTTCTGTGTTCATTCGGCTTTGAACTCTGACCTAGAGATAAATGACAGGCATTTTGCAGTCAGACTTGAAACTGAAACTTGGAGTGCCTACCTTGGGAGAAACTGCAGGCATGTAGAAAATCTTTTAAATGTTGTTAGTAATTTCTAAGTACCTGACAAAGGCTGTTAAAGAAACCACTGTTTACTAATCTGAGCTCTAAATGCTCAGATAATTACTATGATAATGGATAGTGACTGAATTAAAACAGGTAATATCAATATGACAAAAGATGGAAGAGGAGAAAGGAGGGAAATGAGCAAATTTCTACTCAAACTCTCCAGATTGTCCAAACTTGTCATTTACATAGCTAGAGGTGAACCACACTATTCTTATTTTTCAGTACCCCTGCATTTAATCTGAAACTCTGCAGAGATTTCATATTTTAGGTATTGGAGCAGTCATCTGGTATGTTAGGTAGTGGCAGATAAAAACCGTTAAGTCTGAGTCTTGTTGTAAATTTATATAGCAGGAAAGCAAAGGTTTGCAGTAAAAGCACTCTGTAATACCTGTGACTTAGCATTTTTGAAATCAAATAGCCTGACGATGGCTTTAAGAGTAAACGGTGCAGATCTAAATCTTGCTCACAGTACTCAGGTGATTACAGGAATCTGGAGGAGCTGAGTCTGGGCACACACCATGGACATCTGTTCTCGGGGTCTTTGCAGAAGTGTAAGATGAAGTTGCATCTTGCTGCCTATCCTTTTTTGGGGGGGGGACATTTTTAAAAAATGAGGTTAACTGAGAAAAAGATAATAAATTTTGTGTTCTTTTAAAATTTTCAATGTTAATATGATACCTCACCCACATCTATCAGAAAATCAAGAAAATCACTGAATGAGATTTCAGTGCCTTCCTCTTAGATGGGCATCTTAACCTTCATCAGCTCATTAATGGTGATGGCTCTTACTTCTTTGTAATGAAAACTTGTTGTCCTGGTTTGGACAGGTGTCTGCTAAGGAAGGCAGGAGTCCCCCTCCCACCCCGGAATGGAAAAAATATAACCCACTTCCTCCTGAACTATTATAGTTTTGAAAATGAGGGGCTTTCAGGCAAACATATAAGAAATAGGAATAACAGGTCTTTACTTATATATATATATATATGTACAACAAGGCAAAAAAAAAAAAAAACAACAATAACTAAGGCAGTAACAAGTAATAGGAATCAGACCGCAGTGACGGCTGCTGGGGCTGTAAGGGCACTTTCCCTTTTGCTGCAGCGACGGCCGGAGTTGACAAGGGCGCTCCGGAGCGAGGTCGGGGAGCACGGGGGAAACTTAACTTGCCCAAGCCGGGAAGGGATGGGAGGAAATTTCAGCAGCCCCTGGGCAGCCGGTCCTGGTGCTTTAGCAGGATTCCCTGGGAGCAGCGCGCTGGAGACGGCAAGGATGGATGCAGAAAAGTATCCCGGGTGGCAGGCGAAATGCACAGAACTCCGAGGCCGCAGCCGGAGACTCCGGGACCCCTCGGCAGGCAAGGGGTGGTGCCCGCAGTGCTGTGTCTCAGCGAAAGCTCCAAAGCAGCGGTGAAGAGATGGCAAAAGTAGGGCCGGGCAGAAGGACAAAGACAGCAGAAAAACACGGCCTCGTAGCGAGATGAACTCTCTCCGCGGCCGCTGCAGTCTCACTCCCTCCAAACGCCAGGAGAGCAATGAATCTCAAGCACTCTACCCCACCTCTTTTTTTTCAGTTCTAAATCTCGAGATGTCTTTGCTCCCCCACCTGAGAAGACGCCACCAAGACCAAAAAAAAAGGACAGTTGGGCCCCTCCCTTGTGGCTGGCTAGGTCCTTTGTTTTGCTTAAGTACCCCAGCAATCGCCCCTTAACATGGGGAAAAAATTCCTTTGAGAGAAGAAAAGAGCACATACACACACAGAAAGAAAACTTTCTCAACCCCCAACACTTGTAAAACATGGTACTTTCCTAATTCTGAACAAAAATGAAAAACTGAAATGTAAAGAAATATCTACAAATTATGAGATGTGTAATAATGAGCAACACCACTAGATTCTAATGTAAATGATGTTACCTGTGCAATCAGTTTATTTTAAATTGGGTTCTCACTTTTTCATAGATTATGATTCTTTTTCTTCTCTGAAGCTCAAAGGTATTTTTGTCTACCATAAACTAGGACTGAAAAGGCAGACCAAAGGTACACATTTCACAGATGTTTTATAAGTGCTTTATGGACTAACACAAAATTAGAGGTTCAACACTTCACCTGCTTGTACCACATTATAAGCTGACCTGCTGCTGTAAAGTCACAGATCTCTCTGCTGAGTGCAGCCTGAGAGAGAATTTAAGGCTATCTGTGTCAGACATGTTTCCCTCATCTTCAAACCTTATGATAAATAATAACAATATTAACAATATAGAATCACGGAACTGTTTATGTTGAAACAGACATTTAAGATCATCAAGTCCAACCCAGCACTGCCAAGCCCACCACTAAACCATGTCTCCAAGTGCCACATCTACACTCCAGGGGTGGTGACTCAACCACTTCCCTGAGCAGCCTGTTCCAACGCTTGAGAACCCTTTTGGGGAAGCAATTTTTCCTAATACGCAATCTAAGTCTCCCCTGGCACAACTTGAGGCAATTTCCTCTTGTTTTATTGCTTGTTACTTTTCTCAGGTAGTTGTAGAGATTGATAAGGTCCCTTATGAGCCTCCTTTCCTCCAGGCTAAACAACTCCAGTTCCCTCAGGCACCCCTCATCAGACTTGTGCTCTAGATCCTTCCCCAGCTCCACTGCCCTTCTCTGGACATGCTTCAATGCCTCAGTGTCTTTCTTGCAGTGAGGGGCCCAAAACTAAACACAGGGTTCAAAGTGCAGCCTCAGCAGTCCCTGCCCTGGGGGGGCAGTCCCTGCCCTGGTCCTGCTGGCCACACTATTGCTGATACAGGCCAGGTCCCATTGTCCTTCTTGGTCACCTGGGCACTGCTGGCTCATGTTCAGCACCTGTCGACCAGCACCTCTAGGTCCTTTTCCAACGGGCAACTTTCCAGCCACTCTGCTCCCAACCTGTGCATGGAGTTGTTCTGGCCCAAGGGTAGGACCCAGCACTTCACCTTCTTGAACCTCACACTGTTGACCTTGGCCCATTGATCCAGCCTGCCCAGCTCCCTCTGCAGAGCCTTCCTACCCTCCAACAGACTGACACGCCCATGCAACTTGGTGTTGTCTGCAAATTTACTGAAATTACTCGATCCCCTAATCCAGATCATTGGTAAAGATACTAAACAGAACTGGCACCAACACTGAGTCCTAGAGAAAACCATTGGTGACCAGCTGCCAATTAGATTTAACTCTCTGGGCCTGGCCATCCAGACAGTTTTTTACCCAGCAAGCAGTGCCCCTGTCCAAACCATGAGCAGACAGTTTCTCTAGGAGAATGCTGTGGGAGATGGAATCAAAAGCTATACAAAAGTCCAGGCAGACATCCACAGCATTCCCCTCACCCACTCAATGGGTCACTTTGTCACAGGAGATCAGGTCAGTCAAGCAGGACCTGCCTTTCACAAATCTACCTTGTCTAGGCCTGATCCCCTGGTTGTCCTGTACCTGACACATGATGACACTCAAGACAATCTGCTCCATGACCTTCCCCCAGGATCAAAGTCAGGCAGATAGGCCTGTGGTTCCTTGGGTCCTCCTTCTGGCCCGTCTTGTAGATGGGCATCACATTTGCCGGCTTTGAGTCCGCTGCAGCTTTCCCAGTTAGCCAGGACTGCTGGTAAAGACGGAAAGAGGCTCGGTGAGCACTTCTATCAGCTCACTCAGTACCCTTGGGTGGATCCCATCCGACCCCCTAGACCTGTGTGTCTCAGTGGTGTCGTAGGTCACTGAACATTTCCATTTGGATTCTGGGGACATCATTCTGCTCTCTGTTTCTCTTCCAGTTCAAACTGAAGGGGAGGCACATGAATTATGGATTTCCTTCTCAAAGTCTTTTCCTTTTGGGATTGCTTTAATGGTCATAAGGCACATGGGCCTTAGTAGTTTTCAGAGGTGTGTCCTGTATTTGTTAGGAAGACATATAAAGGTTTCCGTGCTTTGTCACTGCCTGCTGCCTCTCAGTGGGTGAAGCACCCTTGGGATGCAAATACATGAGCTGGTCTGTGTCCTTTTAGGCTTCTTGACCAATGGGGCACCCACGCATGCTAATATTGATGGTGGTTTCAGTGACATGTATCCAGAGATCTCAGCCTTTCCAGTCCCTTATATCCTCATTTCTTAAAATGTAATCAGAAGCTTATAAAAACTCTGGTTGTTAGGACCAGTCCTCTACATATTTGTTTGCACCTCTTTGGAAAATTAATGATCTCAAGGACAATAAACTGCAGTTTAATTTCACCTTGGTTTGGGCAATTTGAGCTGCCTAAGGGAAATATATCTGGTCATAATTACAAAGTCCAGCATGGTGTGGGTAAACAGGACTGCCAGGGCTAGAGTGGCTTGTAATAAATAAAGGGATATCCCCCACACTCACTGGCTGTTCTGCTCACCACCGTATTTCTCCTTCTTCATGGCATTATGTTTATACTGGCCAGTTCTGTAAGCAGCAATTTTGTCTTGCCCTCAATATCTCGAGGCAGTGAGCCCCAGAGTGTGCTCTGTGGAGCAGTAATTTATCCCCTGCATTTTACATCTGGACAGAATAATTTCTTTGTTCTGGGAGAGTAAATAAGGATGTCAGATTTACCTTCCTCAGGTCACATCTCTCTATATTGTGATTTTTCCTACCTTGCTCATCTCTAAACTAAACAATATTAAGCTATTTCAATCTTTTTCTGTCATTAGCCATAATGGACTTTCAGAGCTAAGAGAGGTGAGAATAAATATGAGAAGAGATCATTGGGTTTTTTACAGAAAGCTGATCATATAACTTTTGTTTTACACAGCTTTCAGCTGTATACTTATTTACTGATTTAGCAGAGGCATAGGAACAGACGGTACTGATGGAGATATCTACAGTGAGAGGGCACCATAGCTAAACCAGTTTGCAGAAGAGATTGGAAAGGAAAAAGTGAAATCACTTATCAAACAGTACAACAAAGACTGTAGAGCGTGATTATTGTGAAGAAAAACATGACAATGGTAAAGGAAGGGCGTAAGGGGCTGAACTGAACCATCCACAGGTGGTAGCACTAGCTGAAATATTTAATGACATTGTTGGACAATGTTGCTTTTCTTGAACAAATTACACCATGTGTTTTCAATAGCTGAAATGATCAATTGCATTATTAGAGACATATAGTTAGACATGAATAAAAGGCACAAAGAGGTGCATAAGGAAGAGAAACTTAAACATGGAGATTCCCTGTGTTTTTCTATGATAACTTACCACTTCTTTACTAAATCTCTAAAGAGCTTTGGTTTTTTGTTTTGTTTGGGGTTTTTCTGTTTGGTTTGGTTGGTTTTTTTGAGTCTGGATTATTTATTTTTACAGTCTCTCATGAAGACCACTGGGGAATTATGGAATTCTCTGTGCTTTGATAAACTATATATTTTATAATCACTAGAGAAAAAGCTGATGTTCTGTAATATCAGCTATATAATCTCTACATTATTGTATTTTG
This sequence comes from Mystacornis crossleyi, assembly GCA_013400655.1. Lineage (NCBI taxonomy): Eukaryota > Metazoa > Chordata > Aves > Passeriformes > Timaliidae > Mystacornis > Mystacornis crossleyi. Next base: position 4,698 of record VYZQ01012681.1, on the reverse strand, counting down.
GCATCAAAACTGTCACGACAGTTTCCTCATAGGAGCCCCTGAAGCAACTCCACAACAAATAAGACCATAGAAAATATCCTACATAGATATTTTTTTTGTTTTGTTTTAACGAACTAGTTTAAGCAAAAAGGTTTTGGGAACTAGCTACAAATTTTGCTGAGAATGAACAAAACAGATGAAAACTCAGTTTCTGCTCCCTTATGCTGAATTTTGTCAGTGAAGTGGAATTAAAAGCTGTCACAAAAGGCAAAAAGCAGTTTCCAGCTCCCTCCAGACAGCCGAACAAGTAGCATTTGGCTGGTCAGGTCACAGAAGCAGTGAGTGATTTGAAGTTTCAAGCTTAATAGAGTTAATAGGGCATTTGGAAGAAAAAGAAACCACAATGAGCCTCCTACCTTACTTTGAAGTTACAATTTTTGAGAGAGGGCTTTTTGTACCACTTTTGCAACTCTTCTGGAAGAATTGTGCACAAAGGGATGCTCATTACTGTCATCTAATCTAGATCCCATTAAAATCAAGGGAACGCTCAGACATTTAACAGTATATTTTCAATTGTTACATCATCATAAGAAATGGAGCTGGAAGTAACATACACTAAAGCAGTGTCAGTCACACTGGAAGTAAAATTGGAGACAATTGCATGGATGTGAAGGACGGTTTAAAAACCTCTGAGGAGAGTTCTCTCAAAAATCACATCTTTCTGTCTGGGTTTAAATGCGTATTTTAGGAGAAATTACATTATCATCTGAAGCAGACTATGAAACAGAATTTCTGTATTCTCTACCTGGTTCTGTTCTTCCTCTGCTATATAGACTCAGCAACTTGGTCTGTTTTCTTCCTCAGTCATCTCTCTGTGCAGCTAAGTTCTTTCTTAAGGGATTTATATACACAGTGTTGAGCATACAGAGTCTGATTGCAGTAACTCTTGCTACTATAAAATTTTTTAACACCAGTGCTCATTATGGCACAGGGATGTTTTGTGATGTAATTGTCTCATGACCCTTAGAAAAAAGATGCACTAAAATATTTCAACTGCCTCCTCCCTCCTCATGCCAGGAAAAACAGGGGGATAACATGGATATGTTACCATAAATTTAAATTTTTTTCTGGGATGGGGTTCCAGGTATTTTTGTTGTTCTTTAGAAATCACACCAGATAATTTCCCTAAATAAAGGCATGGAGTAATTTTACTTTTTATGTCACAGCTACTCTCAGTTTGCTTCTCCATGAAGGACAGTCCAGTCTCCCATTCAGATAAGCTGAGTAGTAAGAGAAAAAAAAAGGAAGAATCTAAAGAAATTTTTAGTTTAAGGTCTTGGTAACATCACTGATACCTGTTTGTTTCCATGGATCCTGTCAACATTTTGGAGGCCTGGAAAGGAAGTGAATACCAGGAGTTCCATTCTCTATACCCATCTCAATCAAAGCTATGTCTCAGGTACATGAATAAACCAAAGAAGTGGATCAGTTCAGATGACAGGACTGCATACAGCTTATTCTGAACCCACTCTGACAGGCAGCTTTGTACAGTCTGTCTGCCCTGATCTGGAATGTGGGGAATACACAAACTATCACCAGTTCCATCAAAACACTTCTGTGCTCTGAAAACCAAGAGCAATTGATCCTGCTTCACAAAGATCTCCTTATTTAACCCTTTCTACAATGTATGGATCTGTTATTTCTTTAACTTATGTCAGCCAGAAAACTGTCCTTTGAAGTAGACTGTCCTGAGTCACCTTGATATTAAGTTTGAAATTGAGTTGCCTCAGCATGAAATTTGGGTAAAAGAAGACATGGTTAATTTCACTGAGCTAAGGCAGTGAGGGGAGGAAAAAGCTCCATAGACTCAGAAGCTCTCTTTGCATAAACTTTCACATATCGATTAGTTTTTGTAGACAAATGTGAAGTAGGTCTTGGAATCTACTACTTCTGCATAATCTGGGAAAATAACTTACACGGAAAGGCTCATTATTTTTGCAAGCAAGCAAAGAGAAAAGTGCCAAACAAATATTGTGTGTCTGCTGTCAAGCAAACAGGTAAGGTCTGTGACATTTTCCTCTTCTCTTACCTAGGGAAATTCTGCAGCTGCCTAATTTGTTTGTTTAGGGACTCGTGGGAGAGGTCACGAATCCATGCAGAACTCTACTGACGATAATAATGTTAATAGTTTTCTCACGAGCAGACAAGCCAAGACAAGGAAGAACATGATAATGAACTGCTGGAAGACCCGGCAGTAGATTCCCACTGCATCACAATCCTATCAATATTTTGTTAACAGAGCATTTAATGATGGAGGGGAATGCCCAGATCGCAGAATCACGGAATGGGTCAGATCAGAAGGGATCACTGTGTTCCATCTGGTCCAAACTCCCTGCTCCAGCAGGCTTATCCCTGAGAACATGGCACAGAACTGCATCCAGGCAGCTCTTGAACATCTCCAGTGGGGGAAATTCCACAGCTCTCTGGGCAACCTGTTCCAGTGCTTGGTCAGAGCAAAATAAAAAAGTTCTGTTGGTAGCTCTGGGTGCCACAGATTCCATAACACAACTATAGGCAAGTTCCCAAGAGCTTTATTGTTTCTTCTTGGACTTTTAGTTTCTCATTCCAGGTAGTATATGAGTCTCTGATGAGTATTTCTGTGTTCCCACATATTCCATGAGTGATGTCCCAGATATTTGCTCTGCTCCAATAGCTGTCACTTACAGAAATCCTCCCTTACAGAGCAGTGAATGACTAGGGGTTTTCCTGACTAGATGAACTCTTGCAGAAAATATGATGAAGTTTGCTGATTTGCAGCATTACTTAGAACTTCTTAGAACACTCCCTCCACAGTTTTGGGTCAGAGGCTGACCCTGGCAGCCTCTCAGCTGCAGGATTCTAAAAACCTGGGGGTAGGCATCCGGTTTTTGTGACAGGGTAATTTTACTAAAATCTTAATATCCCAACAGCTTCACATTTGCTATCTAAATCAGTGTCCAGGTCAATCTAGATTTCTAGAATTCCTCTTTATTCAGTGGAGAGAAGAAAGAGCAATTCAGAAGGTTTTGCTGTACCTACTCTATAAACAGCACATGCACGGGTGTCTAGATAGGAACAATCACTCCCAGAGTGATTAATCTCTTCACTGGCTACAGGGCAAGCTGAGACAAGATGCTAAAGCACGACAGGGCTGAACTCAGCATGCATCCATCCCTCTGAAGGTCTGTGAGGACCAGGAACACAGTCAGCTCCACTCTCCTGTTTCTTTGTTCACTCTTCCCTTTTCCTTCAGGAGTATGAAAAAATAATGATGTGGTTCCACATTCAAAGCACTTATTACAGCTTTTAGATTTTGAATGGGATGAAACAGGGTTTCCTTCCTCCAAAATATAATAAAAAATTAAGATATCATATTTGAGCAATCTCAGTGTCTGACCTCTGTAATTTAAAATTCAGTCTTCCTGTGAATAGAGGCAGACTCGCCTGTTCTCTTCACCACAATAACAATATTTTGATTTATTCTTAGACTTTTTCCAAAATTATGTGAAAGAACAAAACACTTTCGTAGAGCTGTGGAAATCAAATATACAACTACTTTTTCCCATGTTCCCTAAAATGTATCAACCAACATAACGTTGCAGCTCTTTCCGAAGCGCGCTGACTCAACGGCTGCACTGATGTCCTGGGGCAGCAGCCCAGGTGTGCCAGGGATCGGGGAGTGTAGGAGGGGGCAGACGCGCTTCAGCCAGACTGTGGTAGAAAAGAAATCTGACTTACTGCAATGGGCTTTCATCACTTAATGGAGCTCAGTGCTGCCCTTTATTGACCTTAGAGAATAACAGATAATGGAAAATTAATGGTGAGGAGGGCTGGAGGGACGTTAGGGCCTATATTACCTGTGAATTGCTGACATTTTTGCCCACTGCCACCAGAATGGACAAAATATTGATGAAGTTCTTTATAGAGGTCGATGATGATAATCAAGGGATATTTTAGGGCTTCCTCCAGTTTAAATGATGCTCTGGAGCTCAGGAAGAAACACAGAGTTTCTCTCTTACTCTTTGTCAAGCTTTCAGACAAATAATCTCCATTTAAAACTGAAGTAAAAGTTATTTTCCTTTTGTATGAAAAGGGAGTGATATTGAATCCATTGAAATTCTTTCTTTTTATTTCAATACGAGTATTGTATTGCTTTCGCACCTTAGATCCTCAAATTCTGTTAGGAAGGATACAAATTGTTGGCAAGGTTTTTTTTTTTTTTTTTTTAAGTGCATGTATTGGTGAGGGAAAAGAAATTCACCAAGAAGGAGTTTTTACATGTGGTGAAAATCCAATTTTGTTATGATTGCAAATATTTCATAAGAACTAGCTTTAAGTGAAAATTATTTTTTTATTAGAATAATAAAGACAAAATAGTACCATTCATTCATCTATTTATTCTTGTATTTATTTGTTTATTTATTTTAATTTTTTAAAAATAAGGTTTATTTTAGGACTCCCTGAAAGAAATTATGCAGTCTTTCATCAGTGATGAAATCCCATCTTTAGATGTATCTCTCCCTTCTGGCTGAATTATAGTGCATTTTTGAATTTTACTTTGATGTAAAGCTGCCTGATGTGTGACTTTCTATTCAATACGGTTGTTAGAAGGGCTTATCTGCAAAGCAATTGCTTCATAGCATATCTGTAGCACAAGTGGTTTGTTTTGTGTTTTTTTTT
>VYZQ01012679.1:0-53342 GCA_013400655.1 Mystacornis crossleyi | reverse complement strand
GGGACGGGCGGCGAGCGGCGGAGGATGAGCCTGCTGTGCGCGCAGTATCTCCGGTGAGTATCTCCGGAACGCGGCGGGCAGACGAGGCCGCGGCCGGGCGGCCCGGGGACGGCGGGGAGCGGGCGGGACGTGGAGCCCTCAGGGCTCGCAGCGGCAGTGAGGGGCGCTGGGCGGTGAGGGGGACGTGCCCGGGGCGGTGCAGGGGACCCAGTCGCCGCGCTCCCGAGCCCCGCGGACGGGCAGGCGGGCTTGGCTGCCGCACGGCCCAGGGGCTCCCCAGCAAGGTCACGCCTGTGCTTTGGACCCGCAGGGCAGTTAGGAGAGTCCACCGGCTGCCTTGCCGCAATTCTCCATCGCTTCCCAAGGAGGTGGCGGAGTAACCCGCCGTTGCGGAGCGACCGCGAAGTTTGACCCCGGCGGTGGAGCGGGACTAGTGCTCGCAGCCCTGGGAGGTTCTCTGGGAGAACAGGAGTAGCAGGAATCGTGTCTCAGCCCTCGCCATCAGCTGGAAGCCTTCAATCACGGCTGACACAGCCGGTCGGTGCTGGGGACGGTCAGCTGAGGGGTTGGGAGAGTAGTGAGGCTGCCAGGGCTGTGCTTTGAAACAGAACTGTTCCCGAGTCCCTCAAGTCGCCAGCACGAGATACTCCACGCTGATACGAGCAGAACTTTGGTAGGCTTTGGGGTGAACTTGTACCCAAATGCTTGTTCTCTAGTGGTTTTGGAAAGCAGCGTCATGAGCTACAAAGGGCTTTTCAGTAGCTGTAAAGTACTAAATGTCCAGGTTGATCGCGTTGTGTCACCCCTGACCCTTCCAGAGCACCTCACAGAAAAGGAGCAGGTATGCCAAAAGGGCGTGCACATTTCTTCTGAGGAGTTCAGGGCTTGGGAAGGATTTAGAAGGAGTGAATTCGATGAGGATTTTACATTTCGAAAGCACTTTCTATCCAAAGTTCTGAAATACTTCAGCGGCCTCTCCTTGCTGGTTCTCAAAATCCTTCCCTTCCTCCTCATCTTATTTTTTTCTCTGCTTCCTTCTGTTAGCCCAGATCCTTCCTCAAGTTTATTTCTTCAAAAAAGAGAAAAGTAATCTTTTTATCTAATAGTGAATTTATGAACCTTTTTCTCTTCCAGGTGAGTACGCCTATGCTGTCATAAAACTTCATATTTTCTTTCCTCTTACATTATGAAAAAGCTCTTAAATGCCTTATTATTAGCAATCTTCTACTAGTAAAAGACTTGCTTTTTTATTGTAGGATGTGTCTTAATAATATTGTAACCTCTGGCTCTCTGTTCCTTTCTTATGACTGCATGTGTCCTTTGACTGCTTTGTGTTGTGGGAGGCCGTACCACTGAAGTCACACATGTCTTTGCCCCTGTCAGCTTCCTGCACCACCAGGCTCTTCCTTAGCGATCTGCTGCGCCAAGCTGGAGAGCCTACCTGTAAGCTGTGGGCAGGAATCACCTGTTTCTCCTCTCTTTGTTCCTCCCACACTGCAGCTCATCCTGAGTTGTTCTTGCTTTCTCCTGACTGCTTTGTTTGTATTGTGCTGAAGCAACAGGACTGAAGCATGTGGGCACTAATGTGTTACAGGCAATGACTCTGTCACCAAGAACCTTACCTCTTCCTAAAACAACAGGACAGTCCCCTTTCCAAACTTTTCAAGCACTCCGTAGTCCATCATCTTCCTTTTGCCTCTAAAGACCATTTGGGTTTGTCCTCTGTGTAGAAAGTATATTTGGGGAAGGTTTCCTTGAAAAGCTGTGAAATGCTTTTTACATCCACAGACTGTACATTCAAATTGTTCGATTTGCATAGGGCAGAAATGCAGCTGCAGATTACTGCAGCCCAAGCTCATAAAGGGAACTGGGAATGGAGCTTCAGACTCTCGGAGCCAGTTCTGTTAGTCCTCTGTCTTAAGGAGGAGGACATCCTCCTTTTTACTGAGGCAGGACAGGCTCAATCCAACTATAATGAAGAAGGACTAGACCAGTGTGTAACAGTGTGAGAGGGCAGCTTAACAAATCATTGTGCCAAATGAAGACTTGGAGCAATTAGTCTCTGCTGTCTTCATTGTCTTAACACTAAGGAGGGACAGAAAAGTTTCTGTGAGAAATCATTTTTCTGTGTATTTGAGTTTTAGACAAGAGAGAGTGGGATTTCTAAGGTGAACATGTAATGGTTGAATGACTAGTGAACTAATGACTCTGCAAGAATCGAACTGCTGAAAAGATGAGCAGAGAAGAAGGCTTTTTTAGCTGCACTACCTTAGCTCTTGCATTTCTAATGTCTTGCTTTCTGCATGTGTGTGTATCAGCTATTTTAAAATGCTGTCCTTGAAGGTTTGTGTCCCTTCAATCACCTGTGAGAACTGAGTAACACATGAGCCTCCTACAGAAGTCTTCCAGGAAGAGCAAATAAGGCTACATGTACTGAGCCTTTGAAAAGTTGCAGGAGAGTCTGTTTTTAAGTCATCTTCCTATGTTACAACAGATTTCTGGTATTTTTGCTTTCCCAGTCTTATCCTTTCCAAGGTCACCTGTCAAGAGTATTGGAGTGTATTCTCTCCTATCTAGTTTCCTACATACTTCTCTGGAGTCGTTCTTTGAGTCACTTCTCAAAGATTTACATTGCATCTGGTAAGGTGAGTAGACCTTTCAGAGGGTTCTGATAAAAGCCTAGAAGATATTTTAGGAAGTGAGCACAGTTCAAGTCTCCCTGTTCAGATGAACCTGTTCATCACATCTGGCTGAAAATTTGTATCCATGCTATTTGTGCTTCTTGGGGAATCTACAGGTACTCTCCATAAATCAAATTAATCTCATGCAGCACTTGTCTTACAGTAAATGTTTCATGTATCCTGCTAGATATAAAATAAGTGACTTTTAAGGAAACCATCACTGATAGGATTTCTGACACAGTAGCACAGAAACTTCTGAGCATATCCATTTTATAAGCTGGTGTTGAGCTTTAGTTCATGTTTGTTCTCTTTAGAGAAATGATCGTCAATGCCAATTTTATATGTTAATGTTCAAAATGGAGTTAACTAGGATTCAGAAGTTTAGCAGTTTGACATATGACTGTCTCAATTGCATTTCAAAAATATGTGAGCTCAGTTACCAGTTAATTGTGGCATTGCCCTGGTAAGTTGTGGCTTTTAGCACAAACACAAATGTAGAATAAAAAGTGCTTGAATTACAGGGCTTGAACACTGCTTAGAAATTCCAGTGCTGATGAACCAGTAGGTAGTTTTTCTGTAGCCTTATGATGAGGCTATAACCAACTTCATTAAAGGTTTGACTGCTTTAATAATTCAAATTGTGGAACTCTTTTCGAAGACTCATCAGTAGGTCCATTAATTTCTGCATCTGCTGTGTCTCTTCATGGTTGCTCCTTTGCTGTCTGCCGGCCCGTGATGTACCTCTTGCAGTGTTTCTTCACTGTTAAAGGAGGAGGGTAGAGCAGAGGTAATTGCAGTTTTTGTGTGAGCATGTTCTGGTACTGATTCCTGGTCAGGATGATGTAGAGGCAATGCTTGTCTGTGCTGGAAAGGCACCAACCAGAATACTGTTTGAATGAGTCTCAGCAAGACTAAGTCAGTTATTTAATTATCTTGACAGTATATGAAGGAAAAAGTTAGTAAATGTAACCTCTTAATAGAGAACCCTGTGTCCCTGCAGTGGGCTTCCTGAAGTGGGCAGGATCACAAGGTAACTTGGGCTGGAGGAGACCTCAGGAGGCTCCTGTCCAGCCTCCTGCTCATAGCAGGGACAGCTCTCAGGGATTAGACCAGTGCCTAGAGCTTGAAAACCTCCAGGGATGGAGACATCTTAGCCTTTTGGGGCAGCCTACTGCTTGAATGTCCTCATGATGGAAAAGATTTTCTGTACATCCAGTCTGAACCTCTCCTTTTTTAACTTACGCCCATTGTCTCTTGTCCTGCCACCACACGGAGAGCCTGGTTCCGTCTTCTCAATACCCTCCCTGGAGGCATGTGGTAGCTGTGGGTGCCCCGGAGCCTTCCCTACCTCAGGCTGACCAAGCCTGGCTCCCACAGCCTTTCCTCTAGTCCCAAATGCAAGTTCTCCAGCCCCAACTGCCCCAGAGGCCTTGCTCCAGCTGTCCCATGGCTTTCTTGATTTGTCTTGGTATCTGAACAAGACCAGTCAGTCTTGGAAAGTATTCCTTCCAGCTTTTTTGTTTTCTGAAATGATTAATGCTACTTTCATACAGTGTTTACTCTTGAATTTTAAACAGGGAAGGCGTAGTGGGGCCTGCTTTGGCCTTCTAGGAGGCACTTCATAGCACAATGTTTTCTTTGGGGGAACATAAAGTCTCCCTTCTAGTTTTGTCTCTTTTTTTTCTCTATACAAGATGTCTCCACCATTTGATAACTAGAATTTCTGCCAATATTTAATACGAGCAACACTTCTTATTCTTCTTTGAGGGTGAGGGTAATGATTTAAAAAGCAAAGATTGATGATGGCTGCTATTTACTTAGGATCAACCAGCTTTTTGTGGTGACCTATGAAGTAAAAAGAATCACAATAATAAAAGTGTCAAGCAATTCCCCACTGAGCTTTCTGCTGAGGGAAATATATCTTGCTGAGAGCCCCAAGACACACACCATACTCCTCAGGTCTCTGGGCAGCTATTACTTGCTCCATTTTTCCTGTCATGGGCATCTGAATTACTGAGCATCCTTCCGCCAACCCAGGGACAACTTGTGCTAAAGTCTGGGTGTACCTGTGATAATTTTTTTTTTTTCAAACCTAGATTCTTAAGGAAGCAAGGCTTGTTCAAATGTGTTGAAGTTGGTTGTTGCCATTATAACTTCGTGAGTTAGCTGGTAAGGTGATCGTGTTTGGGTGATCCAAATGAGTGTGCCTATTGAGAGAGAAGTAGGCAGCGCCCAGCTGGGGTAAAGCAGCACTTCCAGAACTTCACTTCAGCTGTGGTGTGCTCGTTTCTGTGCTGGGGTTTGAGCATGCTCCTCTGGAGGAAGGTAACAGCAGGGATGGGAGTGCCTGTGCAGGTTAGCAGGTGCTGGGCACGTTTTCCTGCTGGAGGGACTGGCAAGAAGGTGAATGTGTGCCAGAGAGAAGAGGGCTGCAGTAACCAGAGAACCTAACTTGCTTAGTACTTGGCAAGAGCTTGGCCATACAGACCAAGGGTAGGTTTTAAACTTGAACAGCTCTTGACAGAAGTTTCTCACTCTCCCTCACCCTAAACTCTGATTTGATGGCATAAGTTTATGAGCAGGTGTAAAGTAAGCTGAACTGGGGAACCCCACACTAGGTTAAAACTGCTTTAGATTTGTTTTTCACCCGTGGCGTTTGGTCCGAGTTGGTTTCCTGATCCCATTCATTGTGTTACTACAGATGTGCTGACAAAAAGGGATGAAAGGGTGTGCAGCAGGATTGGAGCACGAGTGGTTAAGAGCAGGGTGGGACTGCTGCTTGGAGTGATAGTGCTCCTTATCATTAAAGTGGTCACTGACCCAGAACCCTAGTAAATAGTGTCCTGTGTCCTAATATATGGCTGTAGCTATATATAGAATATCATCCTTATAGAATGTACTTGGTATCACTGTCAACAAACTGTACCCCTCTTTCCAGTCTCGACTGAGAGCCTCCCCTTGCGGCAGAACACAGCTTATTGTGGATGCTGTTACTGCACTTTCTTTGTGCTCTGCTATGAGGTTACTTGCACAGCAGTGTTCCAGTGACCTAGAAGTGCAGGTTAGTGTAAGTAAAGTTACAGTTGTATTTATTTCTTTATTTTTGACGGCAGGGATGATTCCTGTAGCAATTAGTTTTTTTGGTCTAACCTGCATATTCCTTTGTAGTTTGATCTTTATTGGAAAAGAGAAAGTTCTGTTGCGGCAGTAAAACCAGGTGATGCTTGCCTGAAGTGTTGATGTGGGAGTGCACCAAAGCATTTTGAGAAGGCTTCCCCCATCCTTGAGTATAGGGGGTTGGAAGGTTTTTTGTCCTCAGTTTCTTCATTTCAGTGCACAGTAAGAAGATACATTTTCTTGGTGAATTAGCTGTTTTATTTAAGTATTAAGTGTTAAGTATACTGTGATATTCTGGCTATTTGTAAAATCTGTTTCTTCTGTCCTAAGAAGTCCTAACAAGTAACCATAGCTTGGTCCAGTGAGATGATTTTTGCCTCTGAATAAACTGATCTGGGCACTGAATTGTATCACAAATTTTTAAGTTAAGCAACTTAAAGCTCTGTTTAAATGAATCTGTATGGAAACTGAAGCTGCCCTGCTTTTTAGTTTGCCACACTGATGTTGTGGGCATTTTCGGCTCTCTTGGTGCTTCCTACTGGAGGAAAAAAGGTTGAGTTGATGGGAGAAGACAGTGACTTGATGGATAAATGCCTTGGCATCTTCCCTGCCCTGCTCAACCAGCAAACATGAGTATAGAAGAGGAGTAATTGCAGTTCAAGTGCATGGTGGCTGGGGAGGAAAGAGAGGATAATTTGATGTAGGATCTGATTTTGTTGCATGAAGAGCTGCTGGGGGTTGTAGAGGTTTAAGAGTTCTTCATCACTGCTGTTAGATCTTCACAATAGCAGCAGAGATTCACTCATAGGAGCAGGCTGGTAGAAGAGCAGTTAAAGAATGCAGCTATAATTTGTAAGGAATATATGTGGGAGGACATTAGTTGTTGCTTTCGTTACTTTGAACTTGAGGGTTGTCCTCATCTTACTGGAAAAACTGCACAGCTGCTATCAGGCAGGAGGAGAATAAACCCACTGTTTTTTTTTTTTTTTTAATTAATATCATTAGCAGAGATGCATACTTTGGTCCTGTACTTTTTAATGTATTAGGAGGGAGGTCATAGATTTCAGTGGTGTTTGGAAAACGCAGGCCCTGTTTGTGGTACAGCTGAATTATCTCAGAGCTACTCTCTAGCTGTTAGAAAATGAGAAATTAATTCTGAGTGTGGAACCTTTAAGACTGATTCTGCCAAAATAGTGTAGGGAATATTTCTTGAACAACTTAAAGGAACCTCCAGCAGGGATTAGACTTTTTGTTTGTAAAATGGTAAAAAAAAACCTTTGGGCATCTTTATTTCAGACTCTGGTGTTTCAGGATGCCTTGATTTAATGAGGCCTTGGGAGTTTTGCGTATTTGATCAGGCTACAGCAAAGGGCAGTTTGTTTGGAGCCAGCCTGTTCTGGGACCCCTGGACCCCCTGGTAGTCTGTACTGTGTTATTTACTACATCTTAACTTCCTCACACATGAAGAATAAATGAATTTTTAAGACCATTTTCTCCCTTTGTCTTATGATAGTCCTGTAAATTGGGCTACTGTCTGTTGCAGTGAAATTCTCCTGGTGTTAGATTTGCCATGTCCTGTGTTGGTCTCGCCATGATGTGAAGAAAGCATGTGGCTATTGCTATGTGTCAAATAGCTGTGACTGTGTGATAATCTTTTTTTCACCCAAACAAGCTTTGACAGCTTTGGTTCCTGGCGCTACTGGTTTTGACAGAGCTTTTGGGCATTCCTGCTCTTAATTCAAAGTACACTTGAGCTGTTACGAGTAGTCTTTAGGGCAGATTTTCCAAACTAGCCTAATAATAACTGAAAATGGAAATGCTAATCCTCTGTACCTATGGAGAGGGGGAGAAGGAAGGATGGGACAAGACTTCTGACTGTTGAAGTTGTCTGTCTTGAAGCAGTGCAAATATTTGTCGATGACAATGCCATGACCAAACTTCTGAGCAGAGAGACTTGATCCAGCCAGATATTCCCAGGAAAATGCCACTCCATTGGTAAGAATAGTGTCCAAAGGATTTAAGCCACATTTATAAGTATTAAAGAAAGACCCAGACCCACCAAAAGTGTATGAAAACATGAAAACTGTGGCAGATCTTTAGAGTTCAAATATGCTGCTTCAGTTACTAATAAAATAAAGGAAATACTATTTCAATTTTAAGAAAAAGGTGAGATCTTTAATCTGGTTAATGATTGTAAATTAAATTATTAAAATATGCAGTGTAAACTTGCAATAAAAATCTAGATGGTGTTTCAGTTTGTCTTAATACAGATAGGTGTAATGTTGAACATATGCAAAATCTTTAACTAGAAAGGAAGTGATAAAATCCTTAATATGAATTGTCAACATGCATTTGAATTATTACAGCAGGCCTTAATTTAGGAGCATGTCACATAGATTATGCCAGGGCATGAACATCTGGCAGGTTTTCCACCCAGCTTGAACATACCCTGACTATTTAATTTAGAGATTTGTTTTGTTTTAAGGTAAATGGTAGGAGATACGGGGCTCAGGGCAAAGACAGCTGTAGGGGATTGTGGCTTGCTCTGACTTCTGCTGAAGTACTCGTTTTCTGGTTTTGATATCAAAGACTAAAATAATCTCTAACACTTGGAATTACTAAGAAAAATATTTCCAGTGTGTTTCTAATGAAGATATCAAGTGCTTGGTGATGCTGCTTGTGCAACTACAGACTATTTTGGTAGCTTCCATCATAGGTGGCCAGTCAGAAGTCAGCACTAAAAAAAGTGCTGTGTCTGCCTGTAACACTACATTACGTGCTCAGAATTTGGGGATACTCATTCAAGATGAGTTAATATTCTCTACTCTTTGATTAAAGATGGTTAACAAAAATGTATCTTCTGTCCTGTATAACTGATTCTGTTAATCCTGAAATAATTCTTTGGGAACTGCTATGCTGGAGCATGTGGGTCAAGAGCGTTTTGTCTTCAGGAAGGGCAGATCCAAAAAACATGAAGATTTTTGGGCCTTTAAGGACTCAGCTGCAGGAATTTTTTTGTGTGTAACTGGAAATGCTGTTGAACATACGGATTTCAGATTTTGGTATTAAAGCAGCATGATTCACCTAGTTTCCCTGCTTTATTGTCAAATGCTGAAGCACGGTGCCAAAATTATTCTATTTTCAAACTTCTTTTGGACATGCTGGTATACTACACAAAAAAGTGATGATGGAGTCCAGTCTATAGTGGTTGCAAAGTGGAATACTGGGGCTGCGTTGGCTTGTGCAGCCTGAGTAACACACTAATGTTGAGTTAATAACTAGTAACTGTGTAGTCACATGGCAAATCTTTTGATGGCATTGTCTCTTCTTGCTTAATATGCCTCAGAGATTCAGAAATGTCTTCTCTGAGTGAGGACAGTCCCTACTCTTCCCACCTTCCAAAAGAAGCAGTGGGTTGAGCAAGGCTGGTGATGTTTGCTGCAAGATTTGGTGGGAGGAAGGAGCTGGAGTGGGTGAACCCAAGGCACATGGCAATTCCCAAAGGCAAGATGTAATGCTGTGTGGGAACGGTTTGGGAGAGTGTCTGGGATGCTGCTTTCGGCTATGGAGNCTGTTTTTAGGTAGCCACCCCAGGGCATCAAGGTGTCTTGGTAGGACTTCAAAAACAAGCAACTAAATGTTTGTGAGGAATAACATCAGGGTGGTGGAATGGGCTACAAAACCTTTTGAGGTCCTTTCTAGCCTTACAATTTGATCTTCGGGTGGGATGTGTAAATCCGTTGCTACGGGGCCTTGTCCTCAGCCATTCCAGAAGTTATGAGGGCATAATAAAGTTTAGTCTGACTGATGAAAGGGAGACTGCGGTCTGGAAAACTGCATTCACATTATTCTTTTCTACAGTTTATGTTTAGTAAAGATCTGCTAAATCCTCAAATTTTCCATATATGATTTATAAAGCAGATACTGATTTGTAGTCAGCTGAATATCATGTGAACTTTCTGACACGGAACTGGAAAGGAGTCTGTCTTTAGGTCTTGAGATTTAAATTTGAAATCAAATTGGGTTTTTTGTTATAATAAAAATATTTAGGCCTCACAAGCAGATTTAACCTTGGAAGTTATAAATTTGCTCAGATGCTTGCTCCTAACCAATGCATTAGTTTTTAAAACGGTAAAGGAGGTTACTGGTTAACCGTGAGTACCTGGGAGCTCTCAGTGGGGCAATGGTGGCAGCGGATCTGTTCAGAGGCAGTTTGGGCCTGCTAGAACAGAGCTACACAGATCAGCTGGACTTGGGCGAGGGAGCTGCATCTCTTCAGCCAGGCTGGATTTCCTCCAGAAAAGTTGGTGTTTGATGGGACTCAAAAGCTTCAAGCTGCACCTTTCCCAGAGAGGACAGTTCTTGTAGCAGTGTATTCATCTGCTTCCCTTCTTCTCTACTAACAACATTTGCTAGATCTGAGCTGGTTGGATTGGTTATAGGTTTCTCCTTCCCCTGAACACAGAAGAGAGTAACTTCCCTATTCCAGGAGTTCCATGTGTTTTGGTGGTGGACTCAGGTATTGTAGCCAACAGCTCATCTGGATGAGCCACTCCTGAGCTGAGGAGAACCAACAGCAGAGGACTGCAGGAGAGTTGTGTGTTGCTAAGCCAGAAATTGTGGGAACTGAGAGCTGGTCAGAAAGCCTCAGACATCGATTTAAGCACAATTACTCTGTATCCTTGAGAATCTGGCTTGTAACTGTGAGAACTTCAAATCAACATCAGCAAGAAACCAAAACAAGGAGAAGAAAAACATGCAGCTGTTTGAGGGATGTTGTTATTAGCTTAGATTTGTTTTCTAATAGGTGGTGGTTGGTAGCTACCAGTAATTTTAAGGGGTGTTAATGTAAAAGTCTATAGGGACACAGCATGAGTGCCAAGAGACTATAAATGGAGACTTGTAAAAATAAAGCTTCTTCTGCCTTCTGAATGGAGTCGGTGTAAGTGATTTGTGAGTGTCGCTTCCGTCTCGACTGCGACAAGAAATTACTCAAATATTCTCTAATTGAAAAGTAAGTTTATCTCAGAACAGCATTGCCTGTGTGTTTCTGATAAAGAACGGGGAGCAGCTAATAAGACTCCTGTAAACAATTGGCAGTGATGCACTGAGTACCCATTTAATTATCATAAATGGACGATACAATTCTCCCTGACTGGTGTTCAGCTTTCTGCTGATACTGTGCTTTCAGTGTGTGGTTTGCATTTAATTTCAAGATGGAGAATCAAAAATAATTTCTAAGATGCAGCTTGCAATTAGGATCATACCCAGATATAATCTGATTGGTTTTATCTAGGCTTGTCCGTACCACGTGGTGTCCTTTGAAACTTCTTAATTATGAAAAGCTTTTTAAAACTTTTGAGTACGTCATGTTTGTGCATAGATGTGTGTTTTGGTGATGCTGATGTGATTGGGAGTTTATAAAACGAATGGGATTGCCAAAAAACAGTTTACAATTACTGAATGACCACAATAATTTACATATCGATAATTTTGCCTTAAGGCTTATGTTTTGGAAGGCCTTGGCTATCTGGGCATAGATCTTAGTTTTAGGACTTGGAGAGCACATGCTGACAATGCTGAACTCCACTGTATCTGTCATAGCTTACTTGCTACAAAAACAGTATGAGGGATTACTTGTGCTTTATTTCTGCCCCCTCTGATGGTACTGTCTAATGGATTTGCTCTTGATCCATCTGCTGCTTAGCAATGAAGACAGTATCTCGAAATCCCAGTAACTGACGCCTCTTTAATGATCATTTCCTCTGTGTTGGAGTCATTCCAGCCTTATTGAGCATAAAGCTCAGCATTTGCCACTGTGTAAGGGGTAATTTGAGGCAGGGATTGAGAGGAAGGGGGGTCTGTAGGGAACATCAAAAATGAGCAAGATATCTGAGTTTTATATCCCAAGCTGTTAGTGGAGGTTGGAGACAGCAGGCAACTTGGAGAGCTGAAAGTCAGAATTTAGATGTTGCAGTTGTTGCCCTCTTGATGCAAAGTGGAGTGGCCTTTCCAGAGGGAAATGTGTGTCACTGCTCTCCGGCTCCACAGGCAGGCAAGAGGGCACGTTTTATCTGCATTGCAAGTGTGGCACTGAACTGACTGTAATTTCTTCCTTTGAATTGGATTCTCTATGCTTGTCTGGGAGATCCCGTGCAGTGTTCAGAGAGGGCTGGTATCTGCTGCCTGACCTGATTGGGCTTCTGCAGGGCTGACTTGAAGAGCAGAACTTCCTGAAACTGATTTTATGATACCCGTCTGAAGCTGATCTCAATGCTCAGATTTCCGAATTTCCGTAATTCTGGAAATGGTTTTCGTAGTGCAAAAGCTGTTAAGTAAAATAATGTTCACTTGTTTTAACATCTGTTATCTGCAATTTTCAGCCCCTTAACGCAATTGAAGGTTTTACCAAGTCAGGAACTGTAATACAGCAAATTACTGTGAGTGTTACTATACATTTATCACCACCGAGACCCAATAGTGCGTGCGCTCATCAGGGTGGGTTTGAAAGAGAAAAAAAAGGCATAGTTCAGGGGGGTTTTGTTGTTGTTGTTCAGAAAATAATTCTGTTGCTTCTTCTTGCTCAGTCTCAGAATGTTGTGGGAATTATCGTGGCAAGTTCAGTTGCAAACCTCTCACATCCCTCTTAGGGTCATAGTCCTAAGAACTGGTAATCCTTCTGTGTGCTTCCCCAAATTTCCTTATTGTGGGTAGTGAGGGAGCAGAGCTTCATGTTTTGGTGTCTTACCTTTCTTTAAGGGAGAGGGCTGTTAATGGCTGAGAGGATTGGACGGCAATCTTGGAGTTTTTGTGCACTTGTACCTTTAAGACTGCCTTAGTTTTGAAAAATCTGCTTGTCCGAGGGATGGTGTAAAGTTTGGAGGAGATACACAGATGGATTATGCATTTGATCTTAAATGTTTTGCCTTTCACTTGTTCTCAGGTCAGCTGCAAAGCTGAGATATTGTCAGCCAGTGCAGTAAATGTGTTACTGTATGGATGTGCCAGGGTATTCCATAAAAGTACTACTTTTTTACTGTTAGCTATTAGAAATTTTCTTCTGAAGGTATTCCTTAACATATGAAAATATATCAGTGTCTTGAATTGCCACACATATTAAGTATCCATTTATTATTTCCTGAGCATACCTTTTTCATACCTAACACTTATGAGTATTACTAAACTAGAATTTTTTATACTGAAAATAGTGTCAGGGTTATCTATGGAGCTACACTGTCAGCTCCTGGAAGGTAAACAAGGTAAAGCTGACTGGAGTTCTTGTGCTTTTCTTTGTTAGGCAGCATCCATTTAAAAGTTATTTTTCTCTCTGTTGTCTTTAGTAAAATTCCAGATAACTAGTAGGTCAAGATGACAAGTTAAAGAACAGCATAGTCAGTATTTTTAAAAAATGACTATGGAAAACACAACTGAGCTTTCCTGAGCTAGTCCTAACACTGTATATTTATTGCCAGCTATTCTTGCATGAATTGGAAAATACAGGTTGTTGGGTACATAGTTTTCAGGTTACTCTCCTGGCTTAAATTTTGGAGTTCTATGGTACAGATCCAGGCATATTGCTGATCCTGAACAACTGGACCCCATTTCTGATCCTGAACAACTGGACCCCATTTCTGAGGCATTTAGCTCATGTTCTGATTCCAGGTTGTAAGGAGAGGGAGAGTGGAGACTGTCGTGGAGGCAGTGGAATGCTGGAAGCCTGAGCAGTGTAGGAGTTTTGTATTTCCCTCTCTGTAGATTAAATCAGATATTAAGAACATAAAAACTTTTTTAGGAGAGCTTTTACCTTTGGGGCACATCATTTTAAAATTTTGGGACAAAGAAACTGACTTCCATGAAACTGGAGGAAGAAAATGAGTTTGATTGAAGCTGACTGCAAGGGTACTTCTGCCCTTATCCAAGGAGGAGAATTGTCAGCTCTGATCAAACTTGGAAAGAGCTGCTTTTGGTGGTTGCATTTTGAGGATGATTATTACGACTTGCTTCTAACAGAGGAGAAGGAGGGAAGATGGGATTAAGAAAAAACATTTCTCAACATCCTTCTCAGCTAAGGTGAGAACACAAAAGGAATAGAGCAGGATTCCTTGTGGAGGGGGTTTGTATTCAGGTGGTGATTGCTTTGATGTAGTATCTGCTTGCAGAAGTGTAGTTTGTGGAGTTTTTTAACTGGTGATGACATACTTGTTTCTGTGGCTTTGATCTGCGGTTATAATCTGATTAAACTGCAGGTCAAGGAAATGAGCTTGATTTCAGCTGCCTGTAAGAAGAATAATAAGATTTAAACTACTTAGCACATAAAATTGACAGTGAGATGGTTCTGTTAAAGGTGTTTTTCATTGGCGTGTGTGAGGAGTGTCCTTTCAAGGCATATGGAACATTTAATTCTATGACCCAGAGCCTGAAGATCTTTTGCTACCTCAGTAAGAGCTGACGTCACCCAAACCTGCCAGCTCCCAAAGCAAGCGATTCCAGAATTTTGTGCAAACTATGGTCATTTAAATTAGGTGGCAACCCTTGAAAGTTTGGAAAATTAAGAACATGTTCTATAGAGGTGGAGCTGTTAAAGTTGTTAAACAGTACATGTCTGATGCATGAGTAGTTACAGTCTATGCACTAATTAATAAGTAAAATCTACATTGGACACAGTACACCCCTGCAAAGTCCTGATTCCATCCATTTGCCCTTTCAGAAAAAGGTGTGTGAGGCTGTTAACTGGAGCTGTTGTCTGAAGCCTGTTGTATTCAGGTGGTTGAATTAATGGGTGAAGGAAAAATCAAAGGTGAAGTTTATCCACAAGTTCCCTACTGCTGTTATTCAGGCATAACCATCTAGGTTTATGCACAATCCTAAGATTGCTATAAAAATATTTCCCTTTGACAGGTCATAGTGAGAGATACAGTTACTGTCCACAAAACAGTTCAGGGAAGTCAGAGTTATATTTCAGAACCCAGCCTTTAGCTGTAAAGGATTAGTGGCCAGAGAGTCTCTAAACTACCTAAACAACCAATCTCCCCTAAATATGCTGTGGAATATTCAGTGTCCATGCTGCTAGTGTTTCCTACTGCCTCCAGCTGCCCTGAATCAGCACAGGTATGCTTAAATACAGACAAATAAAGAAAAAACCCACAGAGTATTAAAACCATTATAAATTTTTGTTGAAGTTAACTGTTACTTTGAGAAATTCTCAAATGATAGTTGCAGGGTGTTGCTTTGAAGTTCCTTCTGGGTGTGAGCCTTGCCAAATATTGAAATGATGAAATTAAAATATTAATTTGTGTTTGACTTTTAGTGTGCTAATATAGAAAATTTATCTTTTCTATCCAAAATGAAAGATTTCGCACATTTATTCTATATATCCTCTGTATTTTTCTTTTTCCTTTCGGAAGAATGAAAACTTTTTGGCAGTGCCCTTGATGAGCCTTGGGGTCAGTCACCTTGTGCTAAGGCACGTTAGGCTTCAGGTCGTTTTCATTGTGGTACAGTTTTTGCATACACCTCCAGGAAAGAGAACTGCAGAAGTATGAATTCCTGCTTGGAGTAAAACTCCTGACCATTTAATATTTTTTAGTTTGTAGAATCACAGAACATGTTATTGGATTCTGATGGCTTTTATAAGCCCAGCCCCGGAGGGGGGGTGGGTGTGCTACTGAGATTTGATGAGGGAACTGATACAGCTGCTGATGCTTAGGGCTGCCAGGGGAAAACCGGGTAGAGTTCCCCTTCAGGCAAGGTGAAAGCAGAGTGTTCTGTTCCATGTTGGCTTTGTGAGGTGTGGGGTTTTCCATGTTTTTTGTAGAACTTGTCCTGCCATAGCAGATCACACCTGGCACATCCTCACTGTGAAAATGAGAGAGGTGTGGTGTAAGTGAGGCTTACACCACACCTGTTGGACTTTCAGAAATAGAGGATGTTAGCTGGGTAACACAAAACTGCTGCTTTGAGAACTTGGGCTTAATTTTATTTGCTTATCTGTGCTTGACAGTGAAGCTTGTTAGCAAACCCCTGCTTCTGTAGAATGGATATAGCCCTACTAGAGATGCAGGGTCGTGTATGCAGAACTGAAAATTTGTGATTGAGTGCTTTGAATTATAGCAGAACTGAAGACAGATATTGGAACAGAAATGGGTTCCAATGGGGACAGTGGTAAAATAATCCACTTGTTTAGTGATACGCAAATGGAGTTGGAAGTGAGATGACAAGAAGATGAAAACTTGAATAGTTAACCAAAGAGGTTGTATGATCTTTTCTTATGATTTTAACATTAATTTAAGCAAACTTGCTCTAGTGTTAAGGAGTAAGTGGACTGCATGATCTTTTTATGTACCTTTCAGTGTGATGGGTTAAACACTTCAAAATATGTATGGGAGAGACATCCCAATATTTGTGGGATTTTCCTTCTCTAGTGTTTACTGGCTTAAGGGAAACAACTTGTTTTCTTTTTCTGCTTTGGGAAAACTTAATTGATCAAGAATGGTAAAAACTTGGAAGAGGGAAAATGAAATGTGTCTTTCATGTCTTCCTTTGCTAAGTCCAGTGGTTCATTCCAGACTAAATGTAGCCTCTGAGTTCCAGCAAAATAGAACTTTATATACTCTCAGGTTCTTAGGAGAAGAAAGGTTTCTTTTGTCTCCTGTGGGGACTTAAATTCTTATATATCTTATACATTTAGAACCTCAAGAGATGATCCTGACAACTGTGTTTTCAAGTTTTGAAGCTTTTCAATTTTTTGAATAAAATGAAAATTCCTCTGGCTATCAAACTTTTTTACTGAATTGGATGGGAGGCTGTTTTATTTCAGTTTAAAGTTTGACTAAAGCACAGAGATGAATCTACGTATTTGGTTAGGAAATGATAGAGAGTAGCTATTGTGATATATCAGTATCAAGGTGGTATATGGAAATACTTTAAATACAATTTTTTGAACTATGGTTTGTCCTTATTTGATTTTGGAGCAAAAAAACATAGGGAAGCCTGACTTGACTGAACTGCTGAGTCCAGCTGGGCAAGGAGGTACTGAGAATATTCTTGAGATGATACAATGTGTAAACAAGCCCTACCAGGTTTTCTAGCAGGCAACCTTTTTTGCCCCAGAATGAATCATTCTAATGTAAATTCAGTATGAGGTGGTGCAATAAAATATATGGCCAAAAAGCTTGTTAAAAAAGGGGTGATAGAAGGTGCCATCCCACTGTGAGAAACTCTTACCAGTCGTTATCAGTGAACTCCAGTCGGTGCCCACTAGAAGTCCCTGAGCACCAGCAAAGGCTCATTGTGAGGTTTGTTTAAGGAGCAGGCAGTGCATCTTCTCCCTCTCGCTTGGTGTTATTATTTTGCCACTGATGTAGAACAAATTTTGTACCCAGGCTGCCCCCTCTTATCCTGGCTTAGAACGCACCTCTTTGAAATAAATTGTTTCAAGGTGGAAATGAGAAACAGCATACTAATGTTAGACCTACTCTCCTAATTCCTTTGGCCTCTAGGAAGTATTGAAATAATTTCTATACATTTTATTAAAAATTACAGTGACAATCCCTTCAGTGCAGCTTGTTGCAATTTTATAAAATATAAAAGGCGATCTGTGTTATGGCTGGTGAAGAGATTGGTGCTAAAGTCTCTTGTTCTGTGAGCCTATGAGCTTTCTCGTCCAAAAAAAAGTCTTTTTAAATAAGTCTTTTTGGTAGACGCTCGGGTCTAGCCATATGATTAGGTCTGTGCAATTATAGAGAATCTGTCAGCAGTCACACTGACATAGAGACTGAGGCTCTCTTCATCTGAATTCTCTAGGCAAAAGCGAGGGCAAACTTTTTTGGGAAAAAATGTGCCTTTAAATTTCCCCTTTTAAAGATTATACTTAGTGGAAGGTAGTTCTGCACAAGTAATTTCCAGAGGAGCGGTTCTTGGCTTTTACAGGGAAGAGCCTTTGTGCCTGGAGGAGAATTCTGGACTTGTATCTGTGGGTGCAGTCCTGCGTGTCCTGCTGGGGCTGAGCCTCTCAGCATTCTTGGCTTTGGCAGCACAGATCATGTTCTCAGCTCAGCGGAGACCTTCACAGCACTGGCAGATGTTTTGAAGCATGAGCCAGACTGTAGGAACATGGCTGGCTGTTCAAAAAAGTGAGATTCCAGCACCTGAGCAAGTCAGGTTTTCCTTGGGAGCAGTGGCATTGCTGGCCGCCAAGTCCCAGTACCACGGATCTGGCTCAGCTCTCTGCATGACCGGACTTGCAGGTGAGCAGCACAGGGGCTGCCGAGGCACAGCATGCAGAGGAGACTCCTGTCCCTCCTTGGCTCTTCTTGGCTCCATGGGGGACAAGATCTGCTTATTCCCATCCCACTGGCTGCAGCAGAACCATTGCTTAGGTGTCTTCACTTAGGTGCCTTTTGTTACCTCTGTGTGGATGAGGAAGAAATGTTTGTTGGACTTTCAGCTTTCTCCTGACACAGTAGCTAAAATTTGCATTGCTTGTCTCCATTATCTCTTCTTCCAGTGTTCCCTGCTTTTAGGAGTTAAAAAAATTATTCACACCATGTTGAAATAAATAAACTGAAAGAAGCTGTCTTAAAGGCATTAAATTTGGATCAGGTGAGGAACATACAGATTCACTTTTGATACCAGTTAATATGTTCCTGACTTTTTTCTTTTGTCTTTTGTTCTTGACAATTAAAGCTCTTGGGGCATCCCATTGCTTCTTGGACAGTACACTGTGGTGGCTATGGTGAGCTGTTACAGATAGTGCTTGCATTTAATAAACAGAAATTTTGTGAAGGGACTTAGCAATATACATCTTCCTAGTGATGTATATCCTATTCTGATACCTTTTTAATTCTCATGTGGACCTCAAAACCTTCCCTGTAATTTGTGGCCAGTAGGTAGGTCCCAGAACAAACTGAAAAACTGTTTACAGTCACCACAACTTCACATTGGCAAGAGAAAGTATATGCTGGTTTCTGCAGCCTCTGTAGGGATTAGGTGGTGCTTTCTCCTGGCTCTCCACTCTTTTCCAAGCTAGCATCTGACATTCATGTTGGGCACAGTGTGTCTTCCATCTGGTTTTTATGGGTTGTTTTTTTTGCCGAGGCAGGTGAAGGGAGCATTTCATATGCTGGGAGGATTCCATGTCTGGTGTGGAAAGCTTGCACTTTCCAAATCTACGTCACCACTTGAGTGTAGCAAGAGCAGAGGGACATGTCCCACCCAAACCCAGCCAAACCAGGCAGTCTTGTGTCCCCTCTGCCAGCCCTGGGTTAATTGTGTCCATCAGACAGGCCAGCAGTTCTGTTCCTTGAAGCTTTATGTACTGCTGACATAGTGTTTAACTGTAGCACCTCCATTGCCTGCTCCCGCCAGACACTGACCATTCAGAAATATTTATTGAGGACTGCCCCAGTGTTCCTCTTTTTGGGAAGCTATTTGCCAACCTCCACCAGCAGTGGAGATTTGCAGAGGATGCTCAGTGCAGGAGTTGTGGATAGTCACCTGTAGTTGCCATTCTTTCTGTGTGTACTGTGTGGTTTTTTTCCCTTGAAAACCTGATCAAAGCAGTACTTTAGGGAAGCAGTTCAAGGAAGAGAGGTAATTAGGGAAGCCATAGTCTTTATCCCTTCTCCCTATGAAAACTTGTGCAGCACGGTGGGCAGGAGGGCCGTACCAAGGTGTGCTGACAGTCACTGACAGGAGTTTGTGTTGCTCTGACTGTTGGCTCCTGCATTTCATGTGTGACAACTTAGAGTTGATATCAAATTCCCAGGTAAGCGGTATCACTAATGTTGGCCACATAAAGGACACTGCTGTCACATAAAGCTTAAAATATAAACCATAATGTAAGTGTTTTTAGTTTGTATTTGTTCGGAAAGAGGCATAAGCAGGGAAAAGTGAATGGTTGACTCCTGATATGGGATGAAGTAAAAGCTGTCGAACAACAGTAGCTCAAATCCTGCATGGGGTGAACTAGAGCAGAGTGAGCTGTAAGGAGATTCACCATTGCATGAATGTGCTTTGGCATAATTCAGTTTTTTGACCTGTTTCTAATTTGTCTTATTGCTTTCTTACAGGCAGGCAGAAGTCCTGAAGGCTGACATGACAGGTAATTGTCTTTATTATACAGTTGATTCAACTTACGAATAATATTTGATTCCTGTTTTATTTTCCTTTTGTGTTCCTCTTGCTTATCATTCCTAAGAATTTTCTGGTAAGTGTGTGACCTTATGTTAAAGGCTTGTTGTCTGTATATAAATAAATAGTATTTTAACAACTGTGCCCCTTTTGCCTGTACCTAATACATATTTTTGAAGTTGGCTTTGGATGTTCTAAACATTTGGAGATGAAGGTCATGTCTCTACTTCTCTCTGAGACTTCTGCCCAGACTAGCACAGGAACTTCTGTACTTTGGATGAGCCAGGTTTTGGGTGGCTTTAAGGAACCTGCGTGATGGAAATGCTGATCTGAGCACTACCATCTGTTGTGAAAGTGCAGCCCTAGATGCAGTGAAATGCTATGAGCTGTGATTTAAGCTGTATGTATTAATGGGAAATGGGAATGGTTTGTTGCTGCAGACCGTTCTCTGCAACCTTCCTGGAGAAGGATTTGCCCGTGGAAAGAATCAAGGGACCATATTTTGCGTGGATGTTCAGAGATTTTATTTTCTCCCAGCTCCTTGCTGGGGGCCTAGGCCAGACTGAAGGCCCATGGGAAAAACCACCAAGTTCCCCCGGGCAGAGGGACAGGTAAAGGCCAGTGAGGACAGGACTAGGTTACATGTGACCAGAGAGCAGGGAAAAACCCCTATGTCCCAACCATTCTGGACCCCCTCTTCCCAGCAGTTTATATTAATGCATCAGCCCTGCAGTACTGGCTTCCCTCATGAGCCTTTGCTCAGCTATGCTTGCTACCTTGGTGTAGCGAAAGTAGCAGGCTGCTGTAGTCCCCATAGGAATATTAAAACCACCTGGATCCCCCTAACCCAGCAGGAGTGGCTCCACCATCACCATCAGGCGTGGTCCCCTGGGGTGAGGCCCATCACTTGTGCTCCTGCAGCCCCAGACCAGGTGATTGTAGAAGCCATGTAACTCAATAGTGGGGAGCAGTGTTTGCACTCACCCTCTGGGATGGAGAGCAGATGGCTACTGAAAAGTTAGAAAATGGCAAGCATGCAGCAGTACTTGCCCACGGTGTTCTCTAAATGCCAACAGCGTGTGTCCATGCACTGTCCTATTTAGCATCCCTCCATGGATTTATTGTCTGCTAATTATTTTCAGGCTACACTGGAAATTTTTCCAAATTCATCCAGTGGCAAGAAATTCTGCAGTTCAATAACTTATGGAGAACCATGTCTTCCTGTCTGTTTCTTAACTTGCCAGCTGCTTTGTTCACATCTAGTTTTCTGGTGTTGTAGGAGACTCATCAGTTAATCAGTGAGCACTCAACCTTCAACCCATCTGTAGTTCTTGTATTTCACTATTCTGAGGAAACTGATAAAAGCAGGTGTTTGGTGGTGTGTAGCTTACACTGAGCTCTATTCTTTCATTTGGTAAATAAGTGAAAAATCAGAGTAACTTCATAAATTTGTGTGTTACAAAAACTGTTGTGTCTTTTTTTTTTCTTTCTTTCTTTCTCTCTTTCTCTCTTTCTTTCTCTCTTTCTCTCTTTCTCTCTTTCTCTCTTTCTCTCTTTCTCTCTTTCTCTCTTTCTCTCTCTCTTGTTCAGATTCGAAGCTGGGTCCAGCAGAAGTCTGGACATCCAGACAGGCTCTACAGGACTTATATCAAAAAATGCTAGTGACAGATTTGGAATATGCTTTGGATAAAAAAGTGGAGCAGGACCTGTAAGTACCTCACTGAATTTGTGTGTAATCGGGGCTGGGGAGCAGGAAACTTTGAGACTTCCAGAAAAGCAATTGTATCCTATGGAATGGTTGTCTTACTTCCTTTAAAATGAGAGCTGTGCTGTGGGTGAAGCAGGAGAATACACTGCAGAGCTGATGAAGAGTATTCAGTAGGTTAGTGTTTTACCTCTGGCAATTCAGAAGCAGCCATGTCATACAGGAGTGGGTTTTGGAGAGCCAGATGGAGGTGGAGAAGCTAAGGAACACCAGTCTGCTCTGCTGTCAGGGAAGGGCTGAAGTCTGCATTTTCCAGAAAGGAGGAAATTTGCCTGATGTAATCACCTGGAGCTTTCAGCAAAGTCTAACAGGAGCTGAGTAGCTGCTGAAGAGCCATGTTTTAAGCCTTGTGAGGTAGAGCTGGACAAAGGGAGGAATAATCAGGAGAGAACTTCATGGGTTGCTAATGACACCTTAAGAATCAGGGGAAGATCCAGCTGGGTTTTCTCCATGCCCTGAATCCATTTTGTTAAGGTGCAGACATGGGTTGTAATGAGTTCAGTTAACAGAAGCATGTGGTTCTTTCAGCACTGAGGGAAGCCAGATGAGTAGGCTGGCTGAGTTGTCCTGTTCGTGCTTTCAGTTACTGAATGATTTTTAACCCTCATTTCTGTACCCCACATCTTGTTTTAGGGAGGGACTTCTATGCTGCCTAAAACAGAACAATTGCAAGCAAATGTTAATGATGTTAGTGTTTGTCATGTACATATATATACATATATACACGTATATGTTAGCTATATATCTCAGGCTCTGTTTCCCTAGATATGAGAGGAAAGGTGGTTATTCCATATTTAACATTTGTTCTCATCTGAATGTTGCCTGAATCTGAATATTTTTCACATCTGATGCTATGTAATAACAGTTCTTTCCTGTTGTTTATGCCATCTGCATAAGACACTTCCAAAGTAAAAAGGTAAATGCTTCTTTTATTTTCAGTTGGAATCACGCCTTTAAAAATCAGATCACGACGCTCCAGGGTCAGGCAAAAAACAGAGCAAATCCGAATCGGAGCGAAGTTCAGGCTAACCTTTCTCTGTTCTTAGAGGCAGCTAGTGGCTTCTACACACAGGTGAGTTGCACAAAGTAGAGGACGGGTGGAGGATCAATTTTCGGTGGGTAAAATCTGTTCTTTGCCCTTAGCTTAGGGAACTGCTGCTGTATTTGATTAAGCCGTGCACCTTGCTAACCCTGGAGCTCTCAGCAGGAGATGTCTGCAGAGCTGGTGATGGCTCTGATCAGTCTTGAGCTTAAACTTCTGTTCATGTGGTTGTTGTTCTGGTGCAATTTAAGTTCCTTTCTAATAGAATCTGCTTTAAGGCCTAAACCCACTGTTTTGGGTAAGGTCAAAGGTCCATTTCTTACTGTGTTCTGTTGTGACTGCTCAGAGCAATCATAAAGCAGTAGGAAAGGGTAGAATGATACTTCTTTGCGCTGTCTGCTGCTTTATGGCTGTGCATCTGCTGCCTTCTTGAACTACTTCCTGTGTGAATCCTCTGTTAGGAGGTCTAGTCTTCACTGGCTTTCCAGTCCCTCTTAAAGCCATTTACTCTGTTTCCGCAGTGACCTATGATGCAGAATTTTGTCTTTTAATTGTAATGTCTTACAGAAGTGACGACACAAAAAACCTCAAGCCCAGATGACTTAATGGATGACTTCATTGTATTCTTGGTTCTTTTTTTCTGCCATTTCTCTGAAAATTCCCATTTAGCTTCTCATTCCTGTGTATGTGTTTGTGGGCCATTGCCTTCACTATTTTTCATTCACTGTATAGAGAAGGATTGTTTTGGTTTGAAAGACAGATGTCTGCTAAGGAAAGCAGGAGCCTCCCTTGAAATGGAANAGGGAAAGGCAGGTTTGGGATCCTGGGATCCCCCATGCGGCACCTGAGCAGATGGTGGAGATGTCCCCCCCCCCGCTCAGTGAGGTAGGGTCTTAAATAGGGTCCCAGTGCAACGGCTGCTCCAGCAAACGGAGCCCGACTCACGGTAGAAGGAAGGCAGCAGAAGGCAGAAGCCCGCAGCGAGCGGCAGCAGCTTCTCACCTCCAAATGCTGAGATAACAGGAGCTAAGGGGCCCCACCCAACCCCCTTTTCCCAGTTCAGATCTCTCTTCATCTCTGCCCTACACGAGAAAAACCCCAGGTAAAAGAGGGTAGCCAGCTGGACCCCTCCCCCTGTGACCAGGTCTTTTGTTTCTCTTAACTACCCGGTCTTCAGTGTCTCTTGGCAACACAGAATGGGGAAAATTATTTTAAGAGAAAAAAAACAAAAGAAGAACTCCTAAGACCCCAGCAAGGACAAGCAAGGATAATTAGTTTGTTCTTGGATTAAGTTATTCAGGAACAGAAATATGTGCAGAAAACGCAGATGCACAGGATGCGTGTGATGGCGTAATGTTTTTTTCTTTGTCCCTTCCTTTTGACTCCTAACACCAATGATGAGCATTGAGGCCTAAGTCTTTATTTTCGACAACAGTTAGAACAATTTGCTCACTCCTCGGAACTTTTCTTCCCCTAAAGCAAAACGATATTGTTGACTGCTCTTGGGCTAAGAGTCTTTTTCAAGGCTTTCGATTAATTGCCAAAGGAGTGTGATTCGTATTCATACACTTACTTCTTACTGACATATTTTTGCCCACACTCTTTCCTATGTTAGATTTCATTAGATTTCAGCTTTAAATTACGGAGAATAAGAGTCAGTGTACGCTAATGGCCTTAATAAAGATAACTTGCCTTTCTTTCCTTTTTTCCCTCTCATCTGGTGTCTGCTTCAACAACATTGTGATTGCTGAATCCTCTCCGTGTTCAGAGTAAACTTTGTCATGGCTAATTTACAGAGTCTTCAGCTTACAGCACTCACAGTAGTACTAAGTAGTATATTTGTACTGTATCAATTCCTAGTTGGATTCCAGACATCTGCAAGGCCAACCCCAGGCTACCCATGTGGCTACCCTTTTTTTCCCTTCCACACTGTGTTTTTTGGAAAGCTGCTTGTTGGAAGTCAGTTTGACAGGCTGTCATGGTTGCCAAGGGCTTTCTACCATCTACACTGTTTGCCTTGCAAAAGCCTTGTTCTTTCCTGCAGTGGATCAGGGAATTTTACTTTTTCTGAGTTTGACACTGATGTTAATCACATTTTCAGTCTAAAGCCTTGGCTCAGCCAAGGTACCTGTTTTCCAGCTGTGAGGCCTCCACTAGTGACATCTTTGAAAGACAGCATGAATTTTCTTAATTTGGCGTCTTTGGAGATGTTAAGTTGCTCTCTTTTATCCAGATTTCATCTGTGAGATCCCTCTAGTTTGGGGATTTTTGTCTACAGGATAAAGACAGAGCCAAAGGGGAGGGAGATGTAACACAAACCTCTTTATGCAGCAGGCAGAAGCATCGCGTAGCATGTTTAGCTGTTGACAGTGTCTGTGTATCTCTGTCAGCCATGGGCTTTCTCTGTGCCTTTATATGGATGTGCAACCCTGCTGCAGGTCTGTTTTTTTTTTGGAGACTGAGCATGTTCCCAACTGGGAGAAAGTCTGTCACTTTTTACCTGCATTTTTAACCCTTTAGCTCAGTGCAACAAACACTCTTCAGTCTGGTTACTGTTACTTTGCAGAGTATTTGCTGTAGTCTGTTGGGAAAAACTTCAAAAGCACTAATTAGAAGGGCAGAGTTGAAGTTTTCCTTCAATCAGCTTTTGAAATATTTGATCAAGTAGCTGATGCCTTGTTCCTTGAAAGAGTCTCACTGTTGGCTTAGCACAGATATTTATTGACAGTTCAGCTGCTGAACATTTGTATTGCCTTACATTGCTTATGAACTTGGTTATGTTCCAGCTTCTTTCTAAAGTTTAAGTTGGGATAGTACAGTTTCTTATGTTGGAACAAGCTACTTTGGAGGGTGAGGGATGTTCATCTCTATTATTTTCGGAGAACAGTGTCACTTCATCAAGGTATAAAACCCACTGTGTTCCTCTTGAGTGTCCTACTGAGAAAACAGAACAAACAAAAAGACAAAGCAAAATCATAAAACCCAACAGTATCTGTAGACCTACTATAGTCAATCTCCACTGGTAAATCCTTGGTGATTTAAATATCATGAGAATTGAGTTGCATACTGATTTGTGATGCAGAGCTTTTTCTTACTGGGCAGATGAGCATAGTGGACACAGTGGAACTCAGTGAATTCCATATGGAGAATGTATGTTAAAGTCTCACTTTCAGTAACTTGAGCTCGTTCACCTCAGATATGTTTGGCTCACCTGTAGTAAGCACACCTCCAAGTTAGTTTTTTAGCTCTGTTAGTTTTGTGACTTGTTTTGATGCCTTTCCAATGCCTGTCTTGAGCTGCTACTGACCCAGCCCCATTTTTGCAGCTACTGCAGGAATTGTGCACAGTTTTTAACGTAGACCTGCCGTGCCGCGTGAAGTCTTCCCAGCTGGGGATCATTAGCAATAAACAGACGCACACCAGCGCCATTGTGAAGCCACAGTCCAGCTCCTGCTCCTACATCTGCCAGCACTGCCTCGTTCACCTAGGAGATATCGGTGAGTTTCAGAAGGAAAGGGCTGGGACATGGAGTTCTGTGTTCAGCTTCCAGAGGGGGATCTGCACATACCATGGCAACTGCTGGAGCAAGTGTGGTCTACTTCGGTAGCTGATTGTGCCTTTGGTGGTTGCTGCAGGGGGAAGGATCTGGAAAGAAACGCTGTTCAGACTTTTCTAGTGTATGTTACACCTTAACACATGGAGACAGTTAATCACTGGCTTTCTAGTGATCTGCTAGAGTCTTGTCTTGTAGCCTTTAATCGTGTTCTAGCTAGTAGGTAGGGAAATGCTGATGTTGCAGCAGGCTAGCACACTTCTCCATTCCAGAACACTAACATCCTATGTACAAGGGCACCAGTTAGAAATCCAGCCTTTCATAAATGGGGTTTCTTTTTTATATTAAGTTCAACAGGTTTATTTCTTTCTTGATCTGAGTAAAACTTAGCATATGAGAAACTTCTCACAGGAATCTGCAGTTGCTTTTGGAACAACCTAAAAATAGATCTAACTGGTGCAAAGAGGGATGAAAAATATTTTTAGTTCTCTGTATGTGGTGTTCTTGGCACTGTTGTCCTTAAGACAGTCTTAGGTCTGAGACAAAACAGCCACCTCAGAATTGAATGTGTCAGTCTTGGTGCTCTTTGGTGTAACTGTACATTCTTCTGATGCTTATTTCTGAAATACTAATGAAATACTCCTCAGGTAAGTTGCATTTTTTGAAAGTAACTGCAGGGGAGTGGAATTTTGTGCCTCAACTTGGGGTTTTTTTGCTGTTTTCTTAGCTCGCTATAGGAATCAGACCAGCCAGGCAGAGTCTTACTACAGACATGCAGCTCAGCTTGTCCCTTCTAATGGTGAGTCTGGGATACCTCTTCAGTTCATATTCCAAAGGAAGATTTGGGTATTGTTTTGTTCTGTTGGAGTTGAAAACTTGGGCTTTTATATAAAGATCCCTCCCGTAATTCTCCAAACAACCATACAACAAAGCCTGACACATCAGTAAATCATGTAGATGATGGTTATTTGCATGATCTGTGTTGCTTCCTTTTTGTGCAGATGTAGAAACAAGGAAGGTAATACATAGCTGTACTCCAAGGCTTCACTACTACTATACTGTTCATTCATGCATTATAAAGTACAATTAATGAAAACTTGCTTTACACCAGCATTGGGGGTTTTTATTGTTTATGCCCATGTCAATTTATAAAGTTTAGTAGCTAAAATTGTATTTTTCAAGTTGCTGATGTGAGTTAATGAGTTCTTTAATTCAGGGATCTGTCTTTATAGCTATTGTCTTCCAGTGGCCAAAATGTAGGGATGGTGAGAGAAGGATAAATCACTTTTGAGCTAGGCTGCTGAAACCAGTAATTCAGTTTTTTAACCAGTTGCATTCTAACTGCAAAATTCTCTGTATTTTAAACTCGTAGGCAAAAAAGTGTGAACTGTTGAAAGGGAAATAAAATTGGTCTAGATTTTGTCCAATAGATGAAGATAAATATGTTGGTGATGAAAGCTTGGTTCTGACAGTATTTTATTATTTAACAAAATGCAACCAAACAAAAACTCAAACCCCAGAAACAAACAAGCAAACAAAACCAAACAGAAACTCCCATACCCAATCCTTCCCCATCCAAAGTAAAAAAAAACCAAAAAAAAAAAACAAAAAAACCCAAACCAAAACAAAAAAAACCCCCTAAACCAAAAAAGAAAATCCAAACAGCTGCTGCACCACAAATGTAGAAGCTCAGAAGCTTTTTGACTGAAGTGGTACAGATCTGAGGCTGGGGCGAAAGGGTCAGCAGATGGATCTGAGCCTTGTCTGTTGAAGAACAGAGAACTTTATGCTCCCTTTCCAAGTGACCACGCGTACTCTGAAATCTAGCATGTTTCCCTCCAGGACAACTTGTTGATCAACTTGTCGGACAACTTGTCTTTTTCTCCCTTAGGTCAGCCTTATAATCAGCTGGCTATCCTAGCTTCCTCCAAAGGAGACCACTTGACCACAATTTTCTACTACTGCAGAAGCATTGCTGTGAAGTTTCCTTTCCCAGCTGCCTCCACTAACCTACAAAAAGCACTTTCTAAAGCACTGGAAAGGTGAGACTAAGAGTAAATTATTGCCACTCAGGTAAGCTGGAAGAGACTTCTTCAAAAAGTACCTGCCTTGCCAGAAGTTACCCGTATTTGTCAGTGGAAGCAAAAGTCCCTCAATCTTTGGCCAGTCAGAGTATCCTCACAGGTGTATGGAACAAAGAATAGTTTGTGAGGCTCCTGACTGTGATTAGCGAATGCAGGAAATAAGCATATTGTGCCAACACAAAAAGTAGCTTTACATGGACATTCCTCCTTTATTTTGGAATATTTCTGTAATGTTACGTCCAGCTGTGTGTAATTCCAAAGACTGAATCAGGTATTTTTACTCTAAATACAGTCGTGATGAGGTGAAGACTCGATGGAGTGTGTCTGACTTCATCAAGGCGTTTATTAAATTTCATGGCCATGTGTACCTGAGTAAGAGCTTGGAGAAGCTGAGCCCTCTTCGAGAAAAGCTGGAAGAACAGTTCAAGGTTAGTTCTAACAACGTATTAATTAGTAAATTGAGGAGAATGTTTTTAGCAGCTGAGTTCTGAAATTACAGTCCAGTAATAATTCTTTCACATGATAAAATACAGGAAGCTTAGGTAGCTAGTCAGGGAAGGTTTGCATTGCAGCTAATGCTGGATAGTTCTAGTAACTTCTGCCAAGATTAGGTGTTTTTCCCATTTGACACATGGTCCATTGTTGGTGGATATACAGGAGAAATCAGTGACCACTGTTGATTCTCTGCTCTTTAACCTGCATGATTCCTGGTTACCTGTGAAAAGCACTTGATTCATCTGTAAAGTCGTGGCTTGGTGGGCTGAGGAATTTTGAGAGTTTCATTTTTTGGATGGCTTTCATTCACTCCCAGTGGTTATTAAGGCTGCTTTTAATCTGCCTCAGAAAACTTGCCTCTCCTGTTAGCAATTTGCCCTTAAAAAGTGTCCCATACAACCTTAATTTGTGCAGACTAGAACCATGCAGAGCACGTTTCCCATGGAAAATCCAGGAGTCCCATTGATTACATACCTGGCTCATTATGTTGGACAATACAGCAAAGATCGAAACAAAAGAATTTTGTAAGGTATTTATGCAATGCGGTACCATTTCAGAGAGCACATTGTGTTAACTGGTAAATGTGTTTTGGAAACTGCTCTGCTTTAGCTTCCTGATTTGTGGAAAAGAAGCAGGGAGGATGGGTATATTCAGCCGAAGAGTGGATGCTTTTCAAAAATAGGAAAGGGTAATGTGGTCTGAGCAATATAAAAAATCACGAATGTTCTTTGCAATGTCCTTTTACTTTTTTTGTCTTGAATTGTGCTGCAACAGCAAGGTTCACAGTGTCTTTAAAATAAATTTTAAAAACCACAGAACTTGCTATGAATTAACTTTCGTGTGGGCTGCTCCAACCCTGGCAGTTAATGTTGTTTCAAAACGAAATAATTGTATCTCTCTATGTGTGATGCTGGCTATTGAACAAGTACTGCTTTTTCCACAGTGCTTATAATTATGAGCAATTATGAGCATTGCTCAGGCATGTGGAACAATCTTCATTTTCTGGACTGATCCAGGGTGTTAAAACAGCTAATTGAGCCCTGCTTTGTTGCTTAGATTACCTTTTTTGGTTTATATTATGCAACATAGGGCCTAATTTATGAGAGAGCAACTCTTCTGGCTTCAACAAGTTGAATGTGGATGTGAAGTTGGCTGTATGGCAGTGAATCGGTTAAACTTTGTGGCTGATTTTAACTCTGAGGAGAGCAGTTGCAGGGTTGGGAGCATTCAGTCAGGCCCTGGCTGCTGCTGCTGACAGCTCTGCCAGTCTCAGTTGTCAGCTATACAGTGCTTCATGCCCTAGGGTGAACATGGAGCTTAAACCTTTTTGTGATGCTTACACTAATTAATCCACCTGCTTCTCTGATTGTTGTGTCTGAAGATACGTTGGCTGAGATTTAGTGTAACTCTTTTTTTTCCCCACAAAAAGCCTTGAAGTATCTTTTCCTGTCCTGAGAAAGGTGTCTTTTCCAGCACAGTTGCTGAAAGGCATTTGTAAATAGCTCTTGTTGTTTTAGTCTGCAAAGACATTCCATGACCCATGAAGTCAGGTGTGGAATTAGTCTTTAATGCGTAACCATGCAGTAGTTACATTTTCCTGGGTTTTTTTTTTTAAAGTGTCACCTTCTCCATGCTGGTTCTTTGACGGGCAGACAAACCCAGTGGATCTATGGGCCTTTGCAGTGCTGTCAGTGCACTTGCTCTGGAAGAGAACCATATGGAAAGGGGATGTTGATTTGTTGTGGTGTACAAGCAAAAACCTTGTACTTAACAGTGGGCACCTGCCCAAGTCCTCCTGGGAAGCCCAGCATTAGTCAAGCAGTGAAGGAGCAAGTACTGTCCTTTGAAGCATGTGCTCTGCCATCTAAAAATGCACATACCCTGTGTCTTTGTTGCAGAGGTTGTTGTTCCAGAAGGCCTTCAACTCTCAGCAGTTGGTTCATATTACTGTGATCAACCTGTTCCAACTGCACCACCTGCGAGACTTCAGCAATGAAACGGAGCAGCACAGCTACAGCCAAGATGAGCAGCTCTGCTGGACACAGCTCCTGGCTCTCTTCAGTAAGTGTGGAAGCTAATTGATTTTTGTAGTTCTCTTGATTTTAACGTGGAATCCATTAGTAATTTCCTCTCAGGATCTAGCTTAATGGCTGTGTGAGGTAAGTGCTGAGAATAGACATTAGGGAGAAAGTTGAGAGAGATGATGGTCACACTGGATCATTCATGTCAGCAGTGCTGACTAACACTGGATTTCTGTGTCTAGACTTACTCTGTTTGAAGCTTTACAGAACTCTGCATCGTTTTCCTGGTTCTAAAAGAACATTTTAAGTTGGGTGCAAAACTGGATCCAACTTGGTGGTGAGTAGCACCCCTCTTGCGGGGCTGCTCCCCTGTTGGCTGCATACAGTTGGAGTTGCTTTGAATGGAACTGGTTCTGATGCAACAGGACTGAAGTTGACGTCAACCAGGATGTCAGCTACAGCTGTCTGTGCCTTTGGTAATATCAACCAGGAGATAAGTGGGAGTGCAGAGCATTTTAGACTCTAGCCACATAATACTGATTTGCTTAATCTGATTGAGCCTGTGGTCAGCTTGGCCTTGTTAGTCAACACCTAAATTTCTGAATAGCTGGATTTCTCCAAATTCCAGCGTGGAGCTGATTCTGAAGGCACTATGGTCACACTGGTATGGTTACTCTTTCTCAGCTTGTGTGCCCTAAAGGGTCTGGGCTGGGTGCCTCCCTGCAGAGCTCCAGTGCATTTGTGTGCCTGCTGAGTGAAGTGAATAAAGTACAGGTAGGTAGTTGAGTTGATAATTTCTAATTAATAGGTGAGTGAATATTTCTGCACTGGGCTTGTCTCACCTGTTTTTTTAACTTACCAAAATGACTTGCCATGACAGTTGAAGGGATATAAGATACCGAGATTCTGCTGCATAGTACAAAACTATTAAAAAGCCCTACGTTGTCATCTGTTGGTGGATTGTTTAATATAAGGTAGTTGGGCTGCCTTGTTCTAAAGAACTAGCTCTTAAACTAGGGGTTTATGGTGGGGGGGAATATATTTGATTAGGTTATTTGGTCAACTTTGAGGTGTCGTTCCCACATCACGGAGTTTTTTTCTTTTGCTTTTTCCTCTTACTCTGTTTCTAGTGTCGTTTCTTGGAGTTCTGTGCAAGTGTCCTTTACAAAACGACTACCAGGAGGACTCTGGGGCTGCATATCCTCTTCCAGCTGTGAAAGTTTCAATGGACTGGCTGAAACTTAGGCCCAGTGTTTTCCAGGAGGCAGTGGTTGATGAAAGACGGTAGTGAGTGTTAATCTTGATACATTTTGTTGCATGAAGGTCCTGATTGCTGTTGATCCACAAATTAGTCATGTGAAAAGTGATCATATAACTCATCATTACAGATACTGAAATGATAGAAAGTCTATGTGCTAAAAAGTTCATAAAGCAAAACATGAGACTTGTTGGTTACATGAGAAAATTGACTTTTAATTTGCTTTAGGTTTGCTGTCACTTTTTTAAGATCAGGGGGATCTATTTTATAATGTCCAGTTTGAGCATAACTACTGAGTGTATTACAGTAGTCTAATCTAGTATAATGATTTCTCAGATTACTGGGGAAGTGGCAGGAGAATACTTGCCTTAATTTCATGCACTAAACCATCACTTGGGCAGTGCTGGAATGTAGACACCCAGGAATTAAATTCAGTTTAGTAGAGGGGCTCTTTATATGTCAGTGCAGGTATAACTGTTCTGGACTGTTGCTCTGATTTTTCACTTCTGCTACTAATCTCATAAATTACGACTTAAATTGTTCAAAACTCACCAATTTTTTAATAGCCTGTTAACTTTTAATGAGTTACCATGATTCAGTAAAGTGTTTTTGTAAAGTGATTCTTAGGATCAGAGTGACAGTTAATGATGCAGCTGGATGAGTATTGTTCCTAAAATGGGCACTCCAAGGAAAGCAGTGTGCTGTATGGGGAACAGGGGGCCTATAACTTTGGTTTGTTAAATAAGACACAAAAACCCCAAGAAGCCCCCTGGAGTTCTGGGAGCTTAAACCACAGAATTCCTAAATGCAAGATTAAGGAAAAGAGTCCAGAAATGGTTTTCAGATGATGATAACTATTGCCATGTGCACATCCTGAAGGAAGACTTATGCCTGTATTTTTATAGGCAAGATACCTGCTTGATATCAAGTAGTCCCTGCAGAGAGGACATGCAGGTAGTAATTCATGGAAAAAATGGCTTTAAGCTGAAAGAGGGTAGATTTAGATTGGATGTTAGAAAGAAATCCTTCCCTGTGAGGGTGGTTAAGCCCTGGCACAGGTTGTCCAGAGAAGCTGTGGCTGCCCCATCCCTTAAAAGTGTCCAAGGCCAGATTGGATGGGGCTTGAAGCAACCCAGGGTAGTGGAAGGTGTCCCTGCCCTTGGCACAGGGTGGGAGGTCCCTTCCAGCCGAAACCATTCTGGGATTCTCTGAAGGAACCCATTTTCTGGACAACATATTATTGACTTTACTTTCCTCACTGAAGACCTCTGGGGTGTTTTTTCCTTCTTTTGTCCCTCGTCAGTCATGGGAAGAAGCTGTTGCTCAGTGTAGTGTAGAGAATAATCATGAAGATCATGTTGCCAGTGCCTGCAGCCATGCAGGAAAGCAGCTGAGGGTGTACAGTGCTGTTGGGGGCATGGTGCATTCTCCAGGCCATGTGCTGGATGATGGCTGAAAGCCTTGCTGAGGAGGACACATTCATTTGTCCAACACTGAGCACAGTGGGCATCCTGAAATAGTTTTCTCATGCTTCCATGGTGCCCATCAGTAAAGCAGAAGGATTTTTGGACTTTTGTGTGGGAGCTTTTAACAAACAGGAGGAAGCAGTCTGGTGGTAACAGTTAAATGTTAACCACCTATGCAGTGATCAGTGTGATTTTAAAATTATTTGCTCCAGGGCCTTTGGGAAGGATTTCCAGTCATTGCTTGTACTGATATTGTGAGGGCAAGGCAGGGGACTGCAAGTTCACCTCTAGTTTGTGGTCTTACGTGGTGCAGCCCTTACTTAGAGTCTCTTTGCTTGGTGGTATATGCTCCAGCACTACAGTGCTGTGTTCTTGTTCAAGGAGCAGAAGTACTTCTGCACAGCTGTGTGTTGACAAATTATTTTGCTGCCTAAACTGATTCATTGACTGTGCCTTGAGAGTCATCAGCTGTGGACTGGAAAGCATGAATTGCAGACAGGTGCTCACAGCACTTGCTCATGCTCTAGGTTTATCTGATTAAATTCACAGTGGACTCCCTGGCCTGCTGGATAGTGAACACTGTGCTGCGACAGCCTGGCTTTCTTGGGAACTTTAGGTTGGCTTTTTAGTAATAGTAATTCTTCAAGACAGTGGTCTTTTCACTGACACTTCGCGAGAAACTTTTCTTGGGAATCAGAGAATTAATGTAAACTGTGATGGTAACAGCATTCACTTTTTTTTTGGTAAAGCAAACATATCCTATGTTTTGCAGTTTTCACTTAGGGTTTGCTTGTTTTCTAATTTGTAGCATATGGCCCTGGCTGATCTCTCTTCTAAATAGTTTCCAGCCTCATGAAGAAGATCTATCCAGTAATAACGGTAAGGACACTTGTAGTCTGTGATGTAAAGATCTGGGAAAAACAATGTTTTTCCTGCTGATGTGGGGAATTACAGCTGAAAAGCAAATAAGGAAGCAAGTTGTCTTCTTGTATTGGTTCATGTGAATACTTTGCAAATGTTGCTTTCTTGTGCTGAGCAGACTTTACTCTGCTTTATCATTCCTGAATTCCTCAGATTGTGAGGTGGACCAGTAAATATAAGGCTTAGTATGTATAGAGACCATGCTGAGGTATCTGCTGGTGATACTGTGCTCAATGCTTTCATGCTTTCCTTATGCTTTTTACTGTCTGTTTGTCAGCAACCCCCCTTCCAGAAGAATTTGAGTTGCAAGGATTCCTGGCTCTGAGGCCCTCGTTCAGGTGGGTGAAAGCTGAAGGATCCTGCACCCTTGCTGATGTCATGACTTCAACAGATACTGGCCTGTTCCCTACAAAATCTTATTTATGAAAATTTACTGCTGTATAGATTGATGTTGGTCTCTTCAAAACAACTGTAAATGGACAGTGTAACCCTAAGAAATTCTTGAGGTTATAATACTACTCATGACTCCACTGAACCTCTTTAATGTAAATGCATCTTACCAGACAAGAGTTACATCTCTAAATCAGACATGTTTTGAATAATATATGGTGAAAGTTCACAGCTTTTAATAAAGCAGTGCTGACATGTTGTATTGCTAGAGAAATAGGATATTGCAGAGGGTAATGGTGTAATTAGTATTGCCTCTTCTGTGTCAATAATAGGAACTTGGATTTTTCCAAAGGCCACCAGGCAATTACAGGGGATAAAGAAGGGCAGCAACGTCGGATACGGCAGCAGCGCCTGATCTTCACAGGCAAATGGATTGCTGATAACCAGCCAAGGTAATTGCAAGTACTTTGTATATCCCATGCTGCTGGAAGCTGAGGTGACACAGGTGCCAGTATGGAATGTTATTTTTCTCTCTGTTCAACACAGCAATTAGCTGTTATGTGAACACAAGACACTGAGAGCACTATAACATGTTCTGTGGGTCAGCAAGCCATTCCTTCACAGACTGATTATGATAAGTAATGTAGTTTATGTACTTGCTTTTTAATTCCTACCTGTCTTTTTCAGGTTGATTCAGTGTGAAAACGAGGTAGGAAAGCTGTTGTTTGTGACAGAAATCCCGGAGCTCCTAGTGGAGGACCCTAGTGAAGCCAAAGAGAGTCTCACCTTGCAGGAGACATCCATGGCAGAGCCACTCTGTGCTGATGGGAGCCCTGGACTCAAATCAGTGCTGTCCTCTGGCAGAAGCCTGAACAACAGCTGTGATGCAGGAGAAAAACCGATGGTCACCTTCAAAGAGAACATCAAGCCCCGGGAGATGAATAGAGAACAAGGGCGCATCTACCCCCCAAAGGACATAGTGAGGGAGAGACGGGACTTTAGCAAAGGAATAGTAGCAAATAAGAATGATGGGAAGAAAGATAACAATAAAAGAAAGAATGAGACCAAGAAATGTGGCTTGGATAAGATGCAGGAAGCAGGAAAGCAGAATGTGGCAGTTCAGGTAAGCCTTTAGCTCAGAGGGATACTGTGTCTGAGACTGTGCCATGTTGTGTCAGGGCAGTCACTGCTTGTGCAGAGTATGTAGAGCTTAGGTCTCACTGTGGGCCCTGCAGCTAATGCTCAAAAATATAAAATGTTTCTACCTCAAAGAGCAGGCGATGGTGATCTTTAGATCTCTTTGCTTTTCCTTGATGCTGTCTCAAAAAGAGAGAGGGGAAAAGAGAGTGCAATGAGAGGTGATTTTGCTATAAACTGTCTTAAAAAAATAGATCCCTACCCAATCCACAAATTATTCGGGCCACCAAGGCAGTTCACGTGGCCAGGTCGTAATCACGCTCTTGCCATTCTGGGGTGTGTTGTGAAAGAACTAGGTACTCTGTATTTTCACTCTGGTTGACTGGTGCACATTCAACAAACTGAACACGTCACAAAAGCACCAGATTGTATATATGTGGAGTAAGACGGTACTGTGGGTGCCGTCAGGTGTCTCTCTGTTGAAGTAAAAGAAAACCACTCTGCTCTTAAATTGTCAATCTGTGCTCAGGCACTTGCTGAAAATGGTTTATTTTCACATCAGCTTCTCTTTTATTGGTTATATTTTTTAGGGGCATGCTTTTTTATCTATTTCTTTAAGCATTACATACGAAATATATCAAGTAAACAGTGAATTTGCTGGTCTCACTTCCACTGAGTCATAGTAAATAAGGGTAGAGAGTTTCAGGGCTGATATGATCTGTACCTGGACAATTTGGCTGCATCTCTGTCACTCCCTGATGATGACTGGAACCGTTCAGTGATAGTGATGGAGATTTCTATTATTTCCGTAGAGAAACTATGTTAGTTCTTCACTGTTCTTGCAAGTGGAAATTATTTCCTAATGCACTCTATGTCCCTTGACTCTGTGTAAACCCATTACTGCTGCCCAGGACAGGTCTGCAGAATAACTCTTCCTCTTTGCAGCTGCTCCAAAGGCCTGTGCAATTGAGGTCTTTTCTCTAGGATAGAAAAACCATCTATTTCAGTCTTTCCAGCTTGTGTTGTTTAGGAGCCTTGGATTATTCTCCTTGTTTTCCTCCTGATGATTTGCTGTTAAATATTGTGGTTATGAAATGGAATGTCTGAACTGGCAGCATTGTTCAGTTGGTTTTGCAGGGGAGCCATACCACAGGGTTGAGAGGGTTTCTGTAAAGGTTACAGAAACGAGGGGGCAATAATTTGTTAGTTGTAGAACACAATTCTGGTATCTGAAAACCAGCAAAGGTGAGTTAGAATAGCAAGTTTCTTATTTATTTGTCAAATGCACCTGGAATGTGCTTGCGGGTCTGAGCGTAACTCCCAGTTTGGATCTTTGTGCCTCTATCCTGCAAAATAGGGACTTCAGGTGGATAAAAACCTAGCAGATCTGAGTACTATGTGTAGTTTTTTGGATAGGGGTGATAGCTTATTTGTCAGAAATTTGCTTGACTTAGTCTTAAGGTACAACAAGCCCAGTTGTAGCGGAATCTTCTCTGATGTTGTTGGTCATTGTTTGTCTCTTCTTGAATAGAAATTAATTTTGACTTTTTAACTCTATCAACTGTATTTGTGGCAACAAGTCCAGTGAAATGCCTTCTGTTTCATATAATTTGGTGGACTTGCTTATCCAGACCTGCTCTAGAATAGAGGGAGGGCTTGCTTCCCCCCACACTGAGGAAGCAGTGTAGGTTTCATACCAGTTGGTAGACTGTTTGTGTTCTGCTTTGGCACTCCTGGCAATTTCAGGCTTTATCTCTTACATAGTTCATTACCTTCAAAAGTTTAAATGCTGCCGTTCCTACTTGGCAAAAATGTGAAGAATGTGGTACAGAAGTGATCAGTCCTGCTTTGCAGATACATTGGAAACTTGCATGCTCAGGCAGGATGTGTGTGATCTGGGTTGAATCTCTGCTCTCCAAGGAAGATAATGTTAGGTGCCAAGGAAGTTCAATGCAGACTCACTTAAAGTGTAGCATACTCTTATGAGGTCCCTGTGATAAAATGGTGCCTCTCTCAAGTACAGTGTAGGAACATATAGAGCTATTGTGGGGGTAAATATTTGGTAGCATTAACACTTCTGAGGTGATACCAAGTAGAAGCAAGGAAGAAACTGAAATTTGTCTTGATTTATCAGTTTCAGTGATTTAGGTTTTTATAAAGTTAACTGTAAGTCATGCAGGGAGCCATTTGGAAGCCATCCTCTGGAAATGTGTTATAGCATCCTTGAGTTTTTGATGGACAGAGCTCGAGTTTTAAAATGCCATGGTAGGAAGAGTGTCTTTGAATTCTCCAGCATTTCCATAGAAGAATGCATAGTTCTTGATATGAGTTATAAAAATGTTTAGCTTACTATGGAGGAAAAAAGGACGGCACAATGTAAGTTAAATATGCTGAATGTGATGGAGAGTGAAGAGATGTGGCATGAGCAAGGGCCCTCATTGTTTGTGGTGTTTAGCATCAGCCAGAACCTTGAAGTGGAGTTCCCTCCAGACTTTTTCTAGTGGGAAATGAAAAATCCACCCAAACCTCCCAGTTTTACAAATACAGAAAGAACCCTACACTCTCATAATTTCTAAATGGGGAAATTCAATTTGAAAAATAACTTGAGAAAGGATTTGAATGCATCTATCCCCTTACTATTGTAATTTGGCAGAAAACAACTCTAACTCCTTTCAACTCAGCAGCACTAAATGTCTAAATAAACCCCACACAGTTTTGGTTTGTTTGGTTTGGTTTTTTTTTTTTTTAATTTGGTCCCTGATACAACCTTTTTTTTCACTCACCTTTGAGGCTTGGTGTCAGGTCTGCTCCTGGGCCCCTTCTGTATTGCCCGGGTTCCTTGCTTGCTGTCTTTTTTCCTGCCTGCTCCATCTTGCATTCCAGGCAGTTCTGCCGAGCTGAACAGAAAGGGAAAGTAGTCTTCCCCTCTGTCTTCCTCCCCAGGAAGACCCAGACCGCGGCAGACTCAGAATCAGGTAAACATTACATTACATTCTTCTCTCTGCCTTTAACTGGTGCAGCTCTTTTAACAGAACACCCTGCAGTTACTCAGTATACTGAATGAGGTGAAGCACTTCTGCTGTTTGTCTTGTATGCTCTGGGTCAAAAGAATTCTGTAGTGTGGAGGAGTTTGTGCATATACATCACCATATGGATTAGGCTGAGAGAACTCCCCAGGAAGAATGTGGCAGTGTTTGTTTTTTAAGGTGCTGCAGGTAAGTAGCATGACTTAGGTTGAAGCAGTGCCCTAGGAGAAGCATAGTAGCATGTGCACTTTCTGTTTTTAAACACTGCAGGTGAGCAACATGGTAAGTTCCTTGAATGGTGTGAGATACTATGTCTGCTTCTCACTCTCATGCTAGAAAAGGAGCTTCTTGCATCTTCTGAGTAAATATCCTTGAGTGCTTTTGTGAGGCAAGAAGTGCCTGAGGACATGCAGGGTAACCTGCCTGAGGTCAGTGAGGAGAGTTCCTGTGTTCCAAACTTCTCCCAGTTACTTAGGGAAAAGAAAATAATCACTCAGACAATCTGAGAGCTTAATTTTTGGCTTGAGACATGATATGGTTAATGTGAAAATTTAGGAAAAGTGATTTAATTTCTTCATATTTTCTTTTGCATCAGGTGAAATCCCAGACAGAGATGAGGAAGACTCCTGTGTCTGAAGCCAGGAAAACACCTGTAACTCAGACTCCAAGTCAGGCCAGCAGTTCCCAGTTCATCCCTATTCATCACCCAGGAGCCTTCCCTCCCCTTCCTAGCCGGCCAGGTAATTTGCATCGTTCTTTTGAAGTGTCATTTATTGTTGACTATGAAGAAAATCGTGTAATAGTGGTTGATACAACCTCTGAAGGCAGGGACTTTGTTAATGAATGTGTATTTTCCTGTTGAACATCTGATCAA
Organism: Mystacornis crossleyi; assembly: GCA_013400655.1. Classification (NCBI taxonomy): domain Eukaryota; kingdom Metazoa; phylum Chordata; class Aves; order Passeriformes; family Timaliidae; genus Mystacornis; species Mystacornis crossleyi. The sequence goes on along the minus strand of VYZQ01012679.1, from coordinate 13,382 downwards.
GTAGTAAAGAAGGGGCATAGCAGAACTGAAATGAGATAAATAAGATTCCTTATGCTTTGGAATTGAGGTCTGTCATGAAATCTGCCACCTGCCTTCTGGTTTAGTGGGTGTGAGATCAAGGAACTTCATGCTAGGCTCTTCCTGTAGTTAGTCTGAATATGACAAAGCTTTCTGCTAGCACTGCTTCTGAAGCATTTCCTGTGCTTCAGAATCCATTGCAAAAGATCAATCACAGTGCTTGCTTTAAAACTCACTGTCTTTTGTAGTGGTGCTCATGTTTGAAGCTGTAATTTGTGTGGTCTTACTTGCTACTTTTGCTGCACTGCATGTCCCAGTTTACTGTGGAGTCTACCTGTCATACCTTGCTATTTGAGTTTGCTCATGGAATAACTGGAAGCTGTATCTTCCCTACACCTGTTACATGGAGCTCTCAATATAAGACAGAGGAGCATCTTCCCTGTCTCAAAGTCAGCATAAAATCTGGCCTAAGAGACATGGAATTAAAGCTTGCCTTCCAAACCCGGCTTTTCAGTGTGAACTGCAGGGAAAAAATTGATCTTACGGATATGAGGATTTGTTTGGTTACCATCTGTCTCTCTCTAAATTGATCCAGACTGGTGGTCCTCTGGGAGGAGGCAGTAGACTTACTGTATTGATTGCTTCTGTTTGTTTCTGCAGAAGTTTAGTCCCTGAAAATGTGTTTGAAAGGGAAGAAACTTTGGGGGTGAAGCATCAAAAACCCCAGAGCAAGGAAGGAAAAAGGTAGTGGGGGTCAAAAAAAGCAGGGAGATTGGGGGGCAGGAGACATTCCACAGGGATGTGGAAACATATGACCCTCAGATACTGCCATGGCTGACCGCTATCAGCACCTGGAATATTGCAAGAAGACTTCAGAACAAACTCTGAATCCCTGTGTCATCACAGCCATGCAATGGCAAGGTGAGGAGGGACGTTGTAGCGCATGTGTGCAGACTGGTTCCTCCTTTCCTAAATGAACAGCATAGGAAGAGAAACTCCACTAAAAGTTTTCTGGAGCTGTCTGCTCTGCCAAACTTGATTAAAGGTGCATTTTTTATCTTTTCCAGGATTTCCTCCTCCAACCTACGTTGTCCCCCCTCCTGTGGCTTTCTCCATGAGCACGGGGTACACCTTTCCAGGTGGTGTTTCTGTCCCAGGAACCTTCCTCCAGCCCACAGCTCACTCACCTGCAGGAAACCAGGTGCAAGGTGGGAAACAGTCCCACATTCCTTACAGCCAGCAACGGCCCTCTGGACCAGGGCCAATGACCCAGGGACCTCAGCAAACACCACCTCCTTCCCAGCAACCCCTCTCATCTTTACCAGCTCAGGCAACAGCACAGTCCGCAAGCCAGTTACAGGTCCAAGCTCTGGCCCAGCAGCAGCAGCAACAGTCCCCCACAAAAGCTGTGCAGGGCCTGGGGAAGAGCCCACCACACCACTCTGGATTCCAGCAGGTAAACTTGGCCTGTACTAAATGATGGGCTTTATTTAAAAATAAATGGCAATGTTCAAGACTTGTGTTCCTGGATTACCTTTCAAAATTGTCGTTAAAGAATTTTTTGATTGAACTTCTGGGAAACTTTGAAAACGAGCTGAAGTTTGATGGGTATGAACATATGATGCTGTAACTGAAAGGAAGGTATGTACTGGAATGGAATGTGTGTTTCTGATACAGACAAGGTATGGAGGCGGTATGTCTGTCTCAGGCGTTTCTAGTTTTCTTGTGTGAGTGATGAGGACTGAGTGTGAACCTCAACCTGCACTCTCCTTTTGGCTAACTGGTTGGAGTGTCAGTTCCCTTACAGCTCTTAGTTCTTTGCTCACCTTGTGCTGGAGAAAATCTCCCTTCTGGCAAATCTGGACCCAATGGTGAGACCCTCCTTGTGTTCTGGGCAGCAGAATCCTGGCGCAGTACCTTACTAAAGGTTTAGTTTGTAGGCTTTTGGGTTGTAAGGTACTGGATTATACTTGGCTGTTGGTTTAAAGCTTGACTAAGGAGTATTAGATGCCTATGGAGATTGCTTTTGTGAATAACACAGACATTCCACAAACATTCTGATTTGCTATCACCCGTGAGCCAGGCTGACAGCTTGGATGGAGTTAGGCATTCAGGTAACATGAATTGTTCCTCCCTGCTGGTGAAATTCTGTGTCTCTGCCTCAGTATCCACAGACAGACTCATCGAAGCAGCTCTGGAACCCCCCTCAAGTCCAGGGCTCCCTGGGGAAGATCATGCCTGTAAAGCAGCCCTATTACCTGCAGGCCCAGGACCCTCTCAAACTCTTTGAACAGTCATTACCGCCTCCTGTGATGCAACAGCAACCTCTGGAGAAAAAAATGAAGCCTTTCCCAATGGAGCCATATAACCAGAACCCCTCAGAAGTCAAGGTGCCAGAATATTACTGGGACTCTTCCTATGGCATGACTGACAACAGGGTGATGACCCAGCAGTCAAACATAGACCGCAGGGGGAAGCGGCAGGGAGTCTTCCGCTCCGAGCAGGATGCTGTCTCCAGGATGACCTTTGAGGTAAGATCCATGCTACAAGTGGGGAAAACCAAGGCTCTGGTATTCCCGGCAACTCTTGGCATTTCCCTGTTTCAAGAAGGCCCTGTGGTCCCAAATACGTCAGTGTGAGCTTATTAGAAAAGACCTGAGTGTCAGTAGCTGGGGTACCAGCACAAAGGGATGAATTCCCCATTTTAGTAGGCTGTGTGTGCGATCACTCTCTTGAAGATTTGATTTCAAGTAGATGTAAGTCTTGTTCAGTGTGGATGTGACATCAATCTCTATGCTGTATCTGCTAGGACAAGAAACATGGTAACTGATAGTTTTGGGGAAAATTCTTGTCCGGCAACTGAGGAAAACCATAAAAGCCACCCAAATAATTGCAGTTGAATTATTACACTTTAGGTGAGCTCCTAACACCACTATAGTGAATTGAATGGCTGAGACTGCAATAGGTTGAGCAGTCAAGGATGGTAGCAGCAGTCGCAGTCTTGTCTTGGATTTTTTTGTTTGTTCTTCCTTAAAATCCCACCACGCTGAGGGATGGTTAGCTCCCAGTTGCAGTAATGGAATACTTTACTTTTGTTCATGTGGTTGTGCTTCATGTTGCTGTTTATAAACCTACCAACATCTGTTATTTATTAACAGCCCTGGAGTTGTCTGTGAGTGCTTTTGGTGATGTTTATAAGGAGGCTTAAACAGAGGCCTTTTAAACCTTTGGTTGGGCATGCCTCTGTAAATACACTCAGGACATGGAGAAGGTCAGCTGAGATCACTTGGTTCATCCTTCTGAGAGAAAAGCCAGACAATGTACAGGAGTCTGCCACTACCCTGATGTCAGGTTGTGGTTTTTAGATGGAAACAGGGTCAAAGCCTCGTCCTCATTCCTTAAATGGAAACCTTGCCGAGGTGCCAGCACACTGTGCTTCAGAGAGAAGCTGTGCCCATGATGCTTGTGCTTTAAGCATCCTTCACAAAAGTCAAGATGCCCAGTCTGACTAGCACTTTGCAGATTTTACTGGTCCAGGGGGCTGGTCAGCTGTGCATTGGCATAGCAGCCATCACCAGTGGAAATAAATCTCATGGGATTTAAACTCCACAAATAAAAGAGAGAAGATGATGCAAACATAAGTCTACTTGAAACCTAAATTACTCACATGTCAGCTGTAGAAGAATGGTTATAAGACTTTGTTGTTCCTTGCACATGGAAACAGGTTCAGTATGTGGCATGGATGCAAGGGAAAGCACACGCTCCACTAATTAAAGCTCTCTGCTGTCACTTTGATGCGTGGTGCTCTCCTCATGCGCATTTGGCCGCCTGGCTGGTGGTCGTTTCTCCTCACAGTTCTCTCTCTGTGTGCCTCAGCACCATTCTCACCTTGTCCTCTGCATGCTGCCTTCTGCCTTCCTCTCTTGCTGGTCTCTCTCCTGCTTTGGCTTAGCCTTACTGTCTCTGGCTGTTCTTTCTGCCTTCTGTTGTCTCACTGTGCTCATTTCTGTCACTAGGACCCCAAGAGCTCCCCTCTGCTTCCTCCGGACCTGTTAAAGAGTCTGGCTGCCTTGGAGGAGGAGGAAGAGCTGATTTTCTCTAATCCTCCTGATCTTTACCCAGCTCTGCTGGGGCCTCTCGCCTCTCTTCCTGGACGAAGCCTCTTTGTATGTATTTGATGTAATACTGCTGCTTCTCACTCCTAACTGGCATCTCTTTTTTTCTGTGAAATTATAAGAAATGTGAAGTTCCTTTCTCTCCCCCATCCCTCCTGTCCACTTCCCTGCCTTGCCTTTGAGCTAGTTTTCACTGAGGCCCATGATACGACTTTTGGGCTTCATCCAAGCCTGCTAATTTGTTCAGGAATCAGAATAACTCGGGGGTTTTTGTAAGTACAGTCCACAGGAGACATCAGGTGTTGATGCATCATGATGCATCATTTAATGCACTAGCTCTTCCACAGTTGTATGGGCTTAGTACTGAAGGGCAGAGGGGGCACTGATTGGGCTGTGGGGGGTCATCAAAATAAGGGTGTAGTGACAGGACAAGGGGGAATGGCTTCACACTGAAAGAGAATAGGTTTAGATGAGATACTAAGAAGAAATTCTTCCCTGTGAGGGTGGTGAGAAGCTGTGGCTGCCCCATCCCTGGAAGTGTCCAAGGCCAGGCTGGATGGGACTTGGAGCAAGCTGGGATACTGGAAGGTGTCCCTGGGCAGTGGGGTGGAATGAGATGAGTTTTAAGGTCCCTTCCAACCTAGGCCATTCTACAATTCTGTGATATTATTCTGTGATTATAATCTGCATATAAAAATTCCACAGAGGCAGGGGGATGCTGCCCTATTCAATGCAGAAGAGATTGAAAAAAGAGAAAGATGGCTTTGGAAGAAAATAGCAATTAACTAGATAAATACACAGTAACTCTTAGAGAAATATAGTCATTTTTGACAGAGGATTTTTTTTCCCTACATTTTTTGTATTAAAACCTTCCTGGTTCACTAGCTCGAGGGTCTCAGAGCTGTTGAATTTTTAAATTGCCTCTGAAAGTGCAGCATACCTTTCTACTATGGCTTACAAGCACGTTCATTAAATCATACTCATTCAGCTGTAACAAAGAATTACTTGTGACTCTACTCAAATCTCTGATTAAGTCTCTTCCTCAGTTATTTTACCTGCCATCCCAAGGAGCCAGTCGCAAAATAGACACTCATTTCTGTCTCATTAGATAACTTTGCTAAGAAACTAATAGGTGCTGCTTCAGCAGCTTCTTTTGAAGCTCCTACCGTTGCGTCTGCTGACAAATGGAAGGAAATCCTTGGCTGTGCAAGCTGTGTGGATATGCAGAGTGGGAATTTTGTCTGTCTTTTAAAATGTGCTTTCAAAGTAATGAGCTGTCACTTTGAAAATCGAACAAGCTAGGAGCCGCTTGCTAAGAACATAAGGCTGTTTGTTTCAAGTTTACAGGATGAAAGCAAAGATATTCCAGATGCTGTGACTGCGTTAAAGACAGAAGGATGCTAGTTCAGGTTTTTGATGTTTGAATAATAAATTTAAAAACATCTGATATGCTGAGCTGGTGAGAGTGCAAGAGGGGGTTTATTTGTAACAAGACTACAGCTTTTATTTTGGTTCACACACATTTTTACTTACGGTTTTACTAATTCTGTGGCTTGGTGATCCAGATCCTAAATTTGGTGATGTTCATTGTCTACCAGCCAAGCTTGATAATTTTTCTTTGGTTTCTGTGTCAGTGATAACTTAGCTATTTCTTCTCTGAATAGGCTCATATCAGAGACAGTTTTTCACACCAGACAGAAAGACAAGAAATATTATGCTGGAAATAACAACTGTGTGAGAGGGAGGTGGCATAGATGATGGAAAAAAGGTCATGATTCATAATATCTTTACATGGAAGTAAAAAGTTCAGGGGAATTTAGGAACTTTTCTTTTAAACATTTGGGTTGGGTTTTTTTCCTTCCTCTCTACAAGTAATTTATAATGGAAATGAGAGAGTGCTAAATGACACTTGAATTATTAAACCTAATTAAAAAAGCACTTGGCTGCTCTCGCTGTCTAAGAACATCTCTACAGCAGGGATGCTCTCAGAACTGAAAAAATATTCTATCAGAAGCCACATACAAGAGTCTGATCTTGTCTGAAGGAGTCCTCTGGTCACTGGGAGGGATCCTGTCTCACTTTTCCAAGTTCTTCTTACTTGTACAAGGTTTTACACAACCATAAGGTATTTTTGGCAGGAGTCTCCCCTTTAGTTGTGTCAGAGTGTTAGACTTCGCATTTGAAAACCTGTCCTGTCAGTGAGCTTTGTCTGAGACTCTCAGCTGTCATGTTTGTTGATTTGTAGATTATTAATTACAGGTAGTAGAAAAACTACTGATATTTTTGCACTTGTTAGCTTGCCTCCCCTGTCCTTTAAGATGCTGGAGCTAAAATGCAAGACAAGTTCTAAGTGGGACCAAAACCACTTTGGCAATTTCTGTTAACACACTTTCCTCGTGGTCCCTACACTGAGCACTAACTGCTCTTTTCCCCTTTTTGGTTTCTGAAGAAGTCCTTGCTGGAAAAACCATCAGAATTGATGTCTCAGTCATCATCTTTCCTGTCCCTCAGTGGCTTTTCTCTGAATCAGGTGAGAACCAGAGTCCAACACCTTTTGCTGTTCCAGCTTGTTGTGGTTAAGCCAGCAGAAAACCTGAAAGAAATCCACATGGATGTGTAATTTCAGTTTGTATTAGCCTTCTTTGCCTTTATCAGTTTTCTTCCCAAATTTATCTTAGCTATTTCTCTACAGATGTACCCTTGAATCTTGCTGAGTTCACGGGTCCTTTGCTCTCAGTGAACTCATGGAGTTGACTGAAAAGGTGCATCTCAGGGTGCTGTGGTGTGTAGGTTTTTATTTCCAGAGCAATGAATTACCTGTTCTCTTCCAGAGAATTGATCAGGGTCTTGATACAACTTTTCTGAGTACTGGGAATCTGAAGATTTTGTGAAAACTTTGCAGTCCAGCCAGGAGAAATTTGTCCTGATTCAGAATGTGCTGGACTTAATGTTAAATTATATGGTCAGAGAAGATGGGGCTGGGAGGTGAAAAAGGAATTAGGAAATATTTTGAACTATAATTGTTTCCTTTGCACAGTCTCAGTGTTTGAAATAAATGTAACACCTAAGCTCTTATATTGTTTGGTTTTTTCAGGAAAGATACCCGAACAATAGCATGTTCAATGAGGTATATGGAAAAAACATGAATGCCAGCACAAAAACAGAAGTCACCCCTTCAGTTGCCCATCAGGAGACTTCACTCTATTCTCTCTTTGAAGGGACTCCATGGTCTCCATCCCTTCCAGCCAGCTCAGGTAATCCTGATACGGCATTTCTTGTCTCTAGTGATTTAAGAGGATTTGAGTTCATTCTAATAACTGCAGGTTATATGTAACTAGAAATTAAATAAAACCCCCAAACTTGCTTGACAAGGTCTCTGGAGGTTTCTGTTTTACTTTATATATCCTCAGAAATTCGAGGGGATTCTATAATTAATATATTTTAAGAACCTGGATTTTAATTTAAGTAGTTGAGCAGGATAAATGTTGTAAGAGGTGTTAAATCCGGAGATCTCTTTAATTCGGTTTCCTGACAGCCATTTGGGAGTAGTGCTGTAACTCAGACATCCATATACTTTGTGTTGCTTTTTTTTGAAAAAGCAGGACGAACTGGACTTTATAATGTAGATATTTGAAAAAGAAACTCTGTGAGTGAAGAGTGGAGGAACATACAACAGTAGTGGGTTTTGTTGGGTTTGGTTTTTTACTGTTAAGCAGCCCATAAGGCAAACCAGCTTCTTCACTAGTAATTATCTTAAAGGCATAAACCATAACTATTATGTCATCATTTTAATCTCATTAAAAGTCCAAAAGAGTGTGAGAGAGGAATTAGTTGAATCTAAGAAATGAGTGGATTTTAAATAACATCTGCACTGGATGAGATGTTTGGTGGGACTTCTGCAACCAACCAGGAAAAGCTGTTGTGGGTGAAATAGAGGGAGTTGCAAAGTGCTTTTATTCTAGCAGGACTTTTTGGCTCACATGGCTTCAACTTCCTCTCCCTTCACCTCTTCATTTGTTCCGTCCTGCCTGTGGACAGGCTGCTTCATGCTCCCTCTCCTCTTTCGCTTACTATTAGGTTCTGGTCTGAACTGCTTTAAGACTCACATAGGTGTAAAACATGCCCAGACTTGGGAGTTGAAGTTGTAAACTTGCAAACTCCTCAAGGTCTAATCTAATTTTTTCTATTGGCTTCTCAAGCTTGACCGTTACTGTTTTAGTTTGGGACAAGATCTTCAAGAGACATGGGGGAAACTGGCTTTGCCTAGCCAGCCCTCATGAGGTTTCCTGTTTTTTGTTTTTCTGGTAAACATTAAACACAGTTATTCTGTTCTTGTAAATTTTTCACTCAGAATTTAGGCATTTGCATTACACTCTGTGTAATGGAGGGAATAAAAACTGACCTTCAGCATTTTAGCAAACTGGGTGATGGCAGAATTTGCAGCAGCACTAAGAAATTCAAAACTGGGAGGCTCCTGCTATCTCTGCTGACCTTTTTTCCTCTTCCCTTGTAATCCCTAGATCATTCAACACCAGCCAGCCAGTCTCCTCACTCCTCCAACCCCAGCAGTTTGCCAAGCTCTCCTCCAACCCATAACCACAATTCTATTCCTTTCTCCAACTTTGGACCCATTGGGACTCCAGACAACAGAGACCGGAGAGTCGCAGACCGCTGGAAAACAGATAAGCCAGGCAAGTGCTGGGCTTTAGATTAGCACGGAGCTGTCAGACATCTGATGATGTTTGTTATGCACGGATTTTGCCATGTCGTTTTGAACTTGTCTTTCTGCCATTTTAGCAATGGGAGGGTTTGGTCTGGACTATCTCCCAGCAACATCATCCTCTTCGGAGAGCAGCTGGCACCAGTCCAGTGCTCCCAGTGGTACCTGGGCAGCCCAAGGCCCTCCTGCCATGGAGGACTCCTCAGCTGTGCTTATGGAGAGCCTGAAGGTGGGTTTGGCTGGGGCTGTGCTCAGGGATGGGTCTTCAGGCTGGACGATCAAGTGATGGGTGTTAGCCTGTTGGAAGTGTCAGAGTTCAGTGCCAGAAGCCCAAAGTTTTTCCTGCAGATTCACTTACACAGACAGCGTGGGAGGTGTCACCAGTGCAGGAAGATGTCACAAATTTCCAGTTCTTGCTGGTTTTGAGTATTTTGTGGAACAAGCCCAGGCTGGCAGAACTGAAAGAAATTCTAACATTAATTTTAGACTAGTCAAAGCTTGTAATAGTTAATGTGGGATGAATTTTTATGGTAATGAGGGTTCTGGTGGAGGATAAGGTTTTTCCAGGGAGCCTGTTTTTAGAAGGTCGTCTTTGAAGCCTGGTTAACTTTCATGATAAGCCAGGTATGAGATAAAGAAGGACAATATAGAACATGGTGTCTGCTTTCCCATCTGGCAGAGGGGCTATGTAACACAAGGAGGTGCTAGTGTTGGCTGTTCGTTTTTAGTCCATCTGGTCCAGTTCCATGATGCACCCCGGCCCCTCGGCCCTGGAGCAGCTGTTGATGCAGCAGAAGCAGAAGCAGCAGCGCGGACAAGGCACCATGAACCCGCCGCATTGAGACAGAGGAGGCAACCCTTACCACAACGGCTCCATAAACCATGGCATGTTGGGTCTGCGGGACTGGCACACACAGTCCTGTGCAGGTGGCAGCCCTCTCTTCTGTTCCTTGCTGTCAGGAGGGCGTAAGTGCTCCACCAACCCACCGAGTGTGCACAAAACGTCTGCAGTGCAAGCAAACAACATCAGCAACTCTCCCATCCCCAGGCCCTTCGGAGGGAGAGAGGAACTGCTGTTTGGCTCACTCAGTAACCCGATACCACCGCCTCTCACCTTCTCCATCGTGCATGTCCCCAGCCACATGGGAAGTAAAAGCTGAGAGCAAAGGGCAGATGGGAGAAGCCAATGAGAACTTCTCAATCCTTTTCCTCTCTTTGGGGAGATACAATAGGAATCCATTAATGATTGCTTCGCTGACTGAGAATGTAGTTGAAATTACTCCTAAACATCTCTATTACTATCTCAGTAGTAAGATCACACAGAATTCTTCTGTACACAGGCGTGCTTCATAGTCAGTGTGTAGCAATGAGAGCCCCAGTTGCTGCTCCAGTCACAGTGGGTGGTGGCGAGGTGGGGTTCTGTCTCCTGGACTAGCAAAGGAGTTTCATGAAAGAGAGTCTGGCACTTGGCACCACTTCACCCAGAGGGTGGATTAGAGACTCCAGCATGAAATGCCCTTCTCTCAAGTAGATGTTTGAGCTATAGGGGGTGACATGGGGCATTGCAGCACTCTGCTGAAAAGCAAGTTAACTGCTATGGGGTTTGAAATTAATGTGTGATTCCTGTACATTTTACTGTAGCATAGTGGCTAGCCCCACAAAGGGCAGGCTAGTCTGTGCATTCACAGCCTGACTCATTTTAATAGGTAGGTAGAAAGCTTTCAGTGGGGGAGGGGGGTTTGTTTTGTTTTGCTTTTGGTTTTCTTTCCATTCTCCCATCTTCGCTGAATGCTCATAGTTTCATTACCACAGCAGAAAATAATCAGGGGTCCAGCAGGGCTGGGTGAATCTGACAGCCAGCCTGGACAGCATGGGGCATCTGCGTGCCTGGTGGGGCACAGGTCAGCTCTGCAGAAACCTGTCCCAGCTGCAGCCCCAGGCTTTCAGTGCCAGAAACAATCCAGGGCACCCATGGACACACAAAAACAGCACAGTGCTGTTCATAGATGAAAAGGTGCAGAAGGGAAAAGGAAAAAACGTTTTATTTGCTATTTATTAGGGGGATTGAAGACTGGAAGCTTTGTTAAAGAAAAGGACAGCATTTTTGTTAGGTTTCCCAGGGAAGTTACAGAAAGAGTCTCAATGTCAATTTGCTGTTTTTAGCAGTAAGGATTTGTGTGATGATTCAGGATCTCTGGGCTGGAATTCAGTTGCAGAGCAAAGCACATGCAGGAGCTGAAGTGACGCTGGAGTCTGGGCAGCCCCAGAGAATACGAAAAGGGAAGGCGGAGGAGACCCAGTACCCTCAGGAGTACAAGCAGCTCCCCACGAGCTCCACCTTAGCAACATCACTGTTCTCTGTTGCATTTCAAAGCTATATTTCCTTTAACTAAAGTCCAAAAAGTGACGTTCCCACCTGGTGGTAATCCAGCCCACCCTGTGTGTCCCCTCCAGCCCTCCCGGTGTGTGTCCAAGCTGTGCGCCCAGGCAGCTGCGACATTCCCGTGTTTGCACCGTCACTGACTCTTGCACCCCAGACGAGCTAACCAGGAGCACCATCTCACTCCCGGCTGTGCCAGGTCCCAGCTGCACCGTTCCACTTGTGCATGAGCGCCCGGCCTCGGGAATGCATCTGACCCCACCTGTCCTTCAGCACCTGGGGGAGCAGGGGAAGGGGCCCCCAACAGAAACTGGTTTGTGTCGTAAGCTTTTTTTGTGTTTTCTGTCTGTCTGTGCAAGAACTGCAGCTGCTGAAATCAGATTTGCCTTTAATTAAACCATGTTCTCTCCATCCAGGTCTGTGTGTAGCATTTATTTCCTGTGTGACTTGGCTTCATTTTAAAAATGCATTATTTTTCTGTAGAAGCCAGAAAAAGGTTTGAAGTTGATTTCACCCCCCCCCCCTTTTTTTTTTTTTAATTTGAAAGAGACCTAAATAAATCACAGTGATTCTGGCTTGGGTTTGGTACAGGTAATTCAATTGTGGTTTTGTGCTGCCTGTGTAGTGTATTTACATACTGAACTAAAAATGTAGGATGGGAGCAGCTTGCAAAGCTCCTCCCTAGTTGCAGAATCATCCTGGTACAGCATGTGCAGGGGGAGGTGGAGGACACAGAGTCTTTTGCCAATAACCTGCCTGCAGATGAGGATGTTCACTGTTTCCATGCTTCCAGGTGTGTCAGAGAAAACTCAGGGATGTTCTGGTTTTGAAATGACAGGTGTTTATTGTCTCCAGAATAAGTTCCTTTAAAAAGAAATGTGATATTTAGGTTAATGGGGCAGTGGGGTTGTCCTGGACTTGTGTGACAGAATCCAGAGTGGGGAAGCTCTTGCCCTTAGGACCTTTGGAGCAAAGCTTTGGGATTCCAGGCTGTGTCTTTCTAAGTTACTGTCTCAGAATTCTGACTGATCAGGAAGAGCTTTGAAGCATGGCTCCCAGTGCTGAAGAAAATGTGTCTGCTTTTATTGGTGGGAGTTTTAAAGTCCCTGCAAATTTGAACTGTGAGTTGGAGCAGGGTGACGCTATGTGGTGTCTCTTAAGATCTTGGGGTTGGCAATAATGTTTTGAGGAAGCAAATACTTTCCTGGTCTGTAGCTTTCAGAAGTCACTTCCCCTTCGGGATCTGCTGGCAGGGCTGTAAATGCAGGTTGCACCACCCTCTTGTGGGTGTTCCCAGCTTCTGGCATGTTTGTATAAAAGATTTTTTACAGCTGCGGTGTCCCGGTTTTGGAGACAATTTTAGGAGGAAACACTGTGGATTGAGTGCCTTCTCCAAAGGGAAAGGGCCTCCCCCTTTCCTGCACCAGTGAGACAAATTGATAACAGCAGGTGAAAGTGGGAAAAAAACCCAAACAAACTGTTTACTAACACAGAACAAAACAGGGCAGAACAGAAAAAAACTCACAGCTAATACCTGGAGAAGGAAAAAATACATGGGCTGGCAACTGGTCCCCCCAGCCTCCAGGAAGGGAAAGGGGAAAGGGAGTCTGCACAGCAGCCTTGAGCAGGGCAGATGGAAAAAAACCTGTCGACTCTGGCGCAGGTCCTCCTCCCCACAGCAGGCAAAGCTGGCAGACCTCTGCATTCGCTCCCTCGCTCAACAGCTTGGCCCTCCCCAGGGTTCGGACCAGCCGGGGCCACCCCGTGGGCTCCCCGGACCAGAGAGAAGGGAAGGAAGGCAAGGCAGGGAGGCCATGGTGAAGGAAAAGAAAAAAACAACAAAACCTTTTTTCCAGCTAGCAAGAACAAAAAACTACCAAGAAGCAGTGCAGCGCTCCAGTGCCCTCCCTCCTGTGGCCCCGGCCTCGCCCTCCAGGTCCATCTTAAAGATACAGTGTCCTTGGGCATTAGGCAGACAGTTAAGAAATAAACAAGCCTCATAACATCACCCCAGGATATTCCACCCCTTATTCCATGCCATCTGCTTAATGCCCAAATTAATACATTTCAACTCTAAACACGACATTTATACATATATATATACACACAGCTGTATACAAACAGTAGCAGTGATATTCAACAAACATAT